>LQNK01000970.1:0-62858 GCA_001586405.1 Phoebis sennae
TTTTATCTTAATCCATTCAGTGGTTAATGCAAGGTTGAGGTGCAAAGACTTTTTTTCATATACTTTTTTTAAAAAATGATTTCGCACCCTTAGGAGTTGAATTTTGAAAAATCCTACCTTAGTGGAATTCTACAACTATTCAAGAATACGTGTGCCAAATTTCAAGTTTCTAGCCTCAAGGGTTTGGCCTGTGCGTTGATTCTACGAAAACAACTCTTGCCTTTTATATATTAAGATATGCTAATCGTGGGCAATGTTGCTTTCGAATGGTGAAATAATTTTTTAAATTGGTCCAGTAGGTTTTAAACATATTCATTACAACAAAAAAATTGAGATTACAGGTACGTTATATATTCTACAAAGTCTGAATCAACTTTGTAACACTAAATACTTAATTATTACATAGTGAAATTAAGCGACATTTTATCTTCTACACGAACAAATTTCAATTACTTTGTTTAATAATCTGACAACATACAACTAAATTTATTTCCGATTCGTACGTTAGCTAAATTTCCGCCCTCATAAGTTTTTTACTACAAAAAATTTAAAAATATTTGCTAAAAATATAAAAAGTATCATATTCCTAAATAACATAAAAGATCATAAACCCGTATACACACGCACGTCATACATTACTGCCCCTATTGTGTGTTCTGGGGCAATAATTTAGCCGCTGATTTGACAGTTCACGTATTTTTATACTGTGGCAACACGTAACGTGTAAAATATGATACTTTTTTTACGGAAGTTTTATGTTATCTATACTAATATTATAAAGCTGAAGAGTTTGTTTGTTTGAACGCGCTAATCTCAGAAACTACTGGTCCGATTTGAAAAATTCTTTTGGTGTTAGATAGCCCATTTATCGAGGAAGGCTATAGGCTATATATCATCCCGATATTCCCACGGGAGCGAAGCCCTGGTGCGCAGTAAACTGATAATTTCCTTAAAGTTTAAAAGGACATTTGGAATGTTAATGATTTTTACGATCCAATTAGCGCAGTGGAAACAGCAATGGTCTATTGCGACGGAGGGTACGGGTTCGATTCCCACGAGTAGAAAATTATGATGTCATGAACTTTGTAATATTTTACTATCTGGTGTTAATTTATCTATAGTATGTATGTATTTACAAAAAAAACGCAACACTAGATTCACGTTGTCTGTGGAAGTTAATTGCTTGGTCAAGATGTACGTATAGTTACCTCTGTATAGATAATATAAATAATATTATAAAGCTGACCTCCCCTAGTCCTTTCCAGGCCTACGCCGCAAAGGCGGCTATTACTTAAAATATGTGTTTATATATGTAATTAGGTTAGGTATATTATTTTTCCGCATAAAAGAGGAATATAAGTTGTGTAAATGAAGTAGAAATTAAGAAACAAGATTGTAAAGTAATAGAAATAAAGGCTATTGTATTTTATTTATTAAGCTGAAGAGTTTGTTTGTTTGAACGCGATAATCTCAGGAACTACTGGTCTGATTCGAAATTTTTTTTTAGTTTTAGATAGCCCATTTATTGAAGAAGGCTATAGTCTATATATCATTCCGATATTCCCACGGGAGCAAAGCCCTGGGGCGCAGTTAGTAATGACTATTCGTAAGTACTTTTTATTTATTTACTAGCT
Source organism: Phoebis sennae (assembly GCA_001586405.1). Lineage (NCBI taxonomy): Eukaryota > Metazoa > Arthropoda > Insecta > Lepidoptera > Pieridae > Phoebis > Phoebis sennae. The sequence goes on from LQNK01000970.1 coordinate 1,635, forward strand.
TTCCGCCCGCGGCTTCGCACGCGTGGGCTACTAATTTCTGTATTTTTTAGAGGAGCACAACAAAAGTTTAAAAATATTACGGTTTCGGGACCGCTCATATATGCGCATGCTCAGTGTTTTTTATTTTTTTCTATGGAAATAGGTTTCACCAAAATCTCACAGGGCACGCACCTCTTCCAAAAAAAGAAAATTGTAGCACTCGCAAGCGAAGCCGCGGGCGGAGAGTTAGTTATTTTTTGAAGGTTTTTGAGAATTTATTGAGTGTTTTTACCGTATATATACATTAAGAGTATAAAAAGACATGACCGCAGGTCAACCAAAATCTCACATTGTCGCGTGGTATGACATTTTCATGACTTTAGAAGCGTATATTTCAAAAAATATTTAATTTAGGAAAAAACGCATTTAGAAACCTCTATTTCATTTTCAAAGACCTATCTAATGACTTCTCATTTAATGATGTATTCGCGAATTTATTTTTTTACCCTCCGTTTACATGTATGGAGAGCCACCCCTAAAATTATATTTTTCAAATAAAATGTAGCCTATAATTTGCACCTAATATTGGTCTATCATCATGTGAAATTTTATCAAAAACTGCCCAGTGGTTATTACGTGATTGACGCACATACAAACAGATAAACAGACAAACAGACAAACAGATAAACAGACAAACAGAAAAAAAATTTTCTAACCATGGTTTTGGTATCTATAGCACATACATATTGCATACCAATTACTCTTTTTGAAAAATATTCAATGTACAGAAATGGTTCGGTTACTGTTTTATTATATGTATAGATTTGCTTGAACATGAGTACAAAGGTGGCAAACAATATTAAGAGTAACATACTTGTTCTGCCCGATAAGTACGGGTATGTACTCAGTATGTACTCATATATATCTTAATATAATTATGAATATAATAATAGCTCCCCAGACCGATTTCGGCCATGGTGGCCAATCTCAACTGAGACTAGCCAGCTGCGCAGGAGATATTATGGGGCACAGGTGTGCGCGCGAACACAGGTGCACTCTCTTTTCCTTTTACTCTCATAACCCGATGGGGGCAGACCGACACGACCGGATAGAGATCAGGCGCAGGACCGACGGCGACATGTGCTCTCCGAGGCACGGGGGTGTTCCAACACCGCCAATTTCCAGACTCAGGGCTGTTACTACGATTTCTTTGTCAGAAAAATCCTAGTAACATTTTTTTTGGCCCCACCCGGGAATCGAACCCGGGACCCCTCGATCTGTAGTCAAAGATGCAACCACTAGACCAACGAGGCAGTCTTATGAATATAATGTCTATACGGGAGTGATATAGTCAGAATTGGGACAAAACTCAAAAAAAAAGAATTGCGTTGCCGCCATTTTTAATGACAGGAGGCTCTCTTTAAGGTGACGCAGATAATCATTTAAAAGAAAAATGTAGCTGTTAACCCTCAACCTCTTCCGATGACAAGTTGTATTTACTTAAAAAACTTCCCGCGCAAACACACGTAATTCTTTATAAGATAATCCGGGAAGCCTCTTGTTTATTTTGTGGGGCTAAAAACCAAGCGATTTCCATTTTAAAAAGCAAATATTTTAGTGTTAAATTGGTGAAGAATACTGAAAATTTTCGGTGAAAATGAATTTTTATACGATCCTTTTTACTATTCATAAAAATAAATAAAAATGAATTTGATGTCTTAACTTATTTGATACAGTTATGAATGCCCTGGCCCTCTATCCGGGTCTGATTGAAAATCAGCGCTGGGAGCGTTCCCAGCGTTAATGCTGAATTAGGTCCCTTTTGGCATCAGGTATGACAAATCAAAGTGTAATATGTTTTCTTTTTTTATTTTGTGTTATCATAAACGTATTGTGTCATGTCTTTATGTCAAATAAATGATTTTTATTTCTTTCTTTCTTTCTATCTGTGCCAGCTTCTACCCAATTCATGAAACAAACAAAGCTCGGTATTTTGTATTGAGTTTATATATAGGATACTTGTTGGCCTTTAATTTCATTTTAAAGGTAGTCAAGGAATAAAAAAAATAAAAAAGAGTGTTTTATTGGTAGGGACACAAGTCCAGGCAAATTTAACTCAATTTACAAATAAGTTTCGCTCGCGTGGAATTATTATAAATTTTAGTCTTTTTCTGATGTATAACTCTATATTCATTTATTCATATAACTTTGCATAAAACATGGTTTACAGTGATCTTATTTGGATAATGTTCGCATGTTTTGCTACTATACTATTATATTATAGCATGCAAAATATTAGTTTTATACAATAAAAATAGAAACAAATTAATACAAACATACTAAAAAATAATTTTTAAATCGTCATATGGAATTATACAATTTAAAGTCATCCTAATATTCTTAATACATTGATAATATTCTAGTACATTTTATAATCAATATTCTCAAAGTCCTTTATGCTGTAAAAACTACGTTCTTTGAGCCATTCATATAGTCTAGTCGTGAAATTTCCAATTGTAAGTATCTTTAGTTTTTTTGGCAGGCGATTATACAATCTAATACACATGCCAACACAATTTCTACTGATTTTTGCCAATCTAGGATAGTCCTCAAAAACGAGTCTATTTGGATCTCTCTGATTGCGAGAAGTAACGTCACATGCCTTTTTAAAAAGATAAGTTTATATGTTTATGTACAAATACACACACATCATAAATATACAATGAAGGAAGTGGCAATAAATTCAGTGTTTTAAAAACTGACCTACATGATTCGTCCGGTAACATACCACACATAGCGCGAATACATTTCTTTTGGGCGATGAATGCTCTGATCTGATCGGTGCTATTGCCCCTTGCTATGCCTATAGTAATGTAAAGGTTCATCCAAGTAGCGTAGTTTTTGCATGAAAGAATAACAAACACACAAACATCCTCATAAACTGTCACATAGTTATTAGGACTTAAAAATTCTTACAAAATCGCTGGTTTCCTAACCATAACTGCGTTAATCTCCCACAGCGCGATAACAGCCCAAACGAAATCCTTAAAAATGACAAAGGCTCCCTTTGTGCCCAACATTAAACCTTTCTTATATAATATATTATCTCCTATCTTATTGTATTGCTAATTAAATTGAAGTTGTTTAAATAGGATTGTTTAGAAATTAAGGGTGGCGATAAAAATATGTTTAAGTAGTAAGTCAAAATCGCTTAACTTAAAAACGCTTAAATTACATTTTTAATAAAATTTATATTTAATTTAAATTGTACAAAATCATTTATTTCATAGAAAATTCTTTAAAAATGACAAAAACTATAGTAGTCCTTTTGGATTTAAATGAAATTCGTCTCGAACCCTTTTAATAAACTAATCAATTAAAAAATAGGATTATATTTTTATATTATTATTTTTTCTTTAGGTTCACAATTACAAGAGTATTTGGAAAAGAAAACAACATAATAATATTGTATGATTTAATTTAAAACCAATACCTATTCTATTACTTTATATTATTCATTGATTTTATTCAATTTCATAACGATTTTAAAATTACAATATAAACATAATACTTATAAGAAACATGAATATACAAACATACAAAAATCATACACCTTTATTATTCTTCAGTAAAAAGCTAAAATTTCTGAATAAATTACGTCCAAAAACGTCTTGTTACGTTCCCTTTCTGTTCAGAAATGTTTAAAGATTCAATAACCTTTGGATTTGTTTTACGTAACAACCTTTTAAACCTTTTGGCAGAATTACGATTTATTTTTAACTTGTTAACAAAATACTTGCTTTTGATGCAAAATGTAAACATAAATTGTAATTTGCTTTGTAGAGAATATTTAAATAAATAAGATTATATAGATAGATCTATCCTACTACTTTTTGGGCCAATCACGCCGCAATTACTGATTGATGAAGTTTTCTATACAGATTGACCAATAGATTATTTATTTATTTTATTTATTTATTTATTTAATTTTATGGAAAATCAACAGCTGAATTTTTTTATATAGGTTACAAAGTTAGTCAACAAGAAGCCATTTATAGATTCTCACGCGTTGAGCCGTACTTTTGTTAAGCCGTAGCAAGGAGCTATCATAAGATAATTGCATTTTAATTAAATTAATGTTTAACATTAGTTTTACAATAACAAAAACTAATAATTTGTAAATAATATGTAATAAAATAAATCATTAAATATATCTGTTATTTTTGCCGAATAAAAATTCACGAAAAACGATAAAATTGTAATGGTATGGCTTTATTACCCTTCTTATAGGCCTTACCTAGACGTAATCACCGATTGGCTATTATTTTTTAGGATTCCGTAAAAAAATATGACTATTTCTTCTAGTTTTATGTCTATTTGTACAAGTGTATATTAAAAATTGTTGCTCAAATATGTGTGGTATAATCAAATCTTGCCGTTTCCTCTCAGTAGACATAAACGGTTTAAATCTGAATTAGAATCCTACTACTATTATAAAGTCGAAAGTTTGTAAGTATGGATGTATGGATGTATGGATGTTTGTTACTCTTTCACGTAAAAACTACTGAATGGATTTCAATGAAACTTTACCACAATATAGCTTATACATCAGAATAACATATAGGCTACTTTTAATCCCTGAGTTTCCACGGGATCAGAAGCTACGCGGGTGAAACCGCGGGGCGCTGCTAGTTTTACAATAAATTTCAAAAATTTCAAAAAATTGGAGTATTATAGTAATTTATTTCATTACTACTGCTGCCCACGGCGTCTCCTGTTCTACTCCTCTCTCAATTTCCCTTCATTAATCCCCCCCTCCCCTTGTGGAATGAATCTCACGTGATTAATGGATGGCCACCAGGGCATCTGCGACCCTTTGTTGTAGATGTTCATGGGCTGCGGTCAGTCACTTACCATCAGGTGAACCACATGCTCAACTTACCTGCTGTATCGTAAAAAAAAAACAAAATTACCGCATGCTCTTGAAAGAGTTTTTACTTTGTACATTGGTTTCCTATTCACGCTAAAACAAGTGAACGAATTTTAAAGTATACTTTCTTCTCTGAAGACTATACGTATATAATTTTTATCAAACTTAAAAATTTGCACAAATTAATTTACCTTATTAAAGAAAATGGATAAAAAGTTTTCCATAGTAGTTATAAAAGTTTTTTCTAATCCATTAGGAAATTAGAGAAATAAGGAACCTAGATTATTCTGTTAGATCTGACATGCCCGGTTTTTATGTGCTAGTATACGTCCCATAAACTTTTAACGACCAATGTTCTTTAAGCCGTGGCCATATGTGTTTTTTATTTGTATTATTTTGTCATACGTTTCCTTCTTTAGAGCATTTTTAAAATAAATAAGAAACGAAATGGCATGATACTATATGACATAACAATACACAACAATAACATAATACTATGTACCAAACTACATATTATTGAAATTAGAATATATGTGATATACGTTTTTGGGTGTATATTTTTTATGATAGATTAATTTTTATATTTATGGGTATTAAAACTAAACATATTGTGTTCAAAATATTATTATATTATACAAAGTAATAATAATAATAATAATAATAATCTTTATTTGCACACCAAAATACATTCACATAGTCAGATACAGACCCTGACCTCCGAACTAGTGTAAACTGTGTCTCGGAGGTCAGTAAAGTAATTGATAGCTTTATATAAGATTATATAAGATAAAGTAAATAATAAAAAACAATCATATATAATTAAGATTAAATTAAAAAATCATAATATTTGCTGCCACGTGAATTCGTTTTGAAGAAATTCCAATTCCTGTAACCAGTGTTTCATTTCATATTTCATTATTATATAGATTATATGAAACTCGCACGGGTGCAATGCTGATACTAAATAAATTACAGAATAACTGTAAACGTTGTATATAAAAATTGTACATTATTTTGATAAATCTCGTAGGATTCACCCTGCGTTAGCAATGCAAGAGGAAAAAATGGATAATTAACGACATCACATTAGAAACATCAAAAATAATAGTATTTCTCCACTATATAATGGATGTCATACATATAAACCTTCCTCTTGAATCACTCTATTAAAAAAACCGCATCAAAATCCGTCGCGTAGTTTCAAAGATTTAAGCATACAAAGGGACAAAGGGACAGAGCAAAGCTACTTTGTTTTATACTATGTAGTGATGATGAACACACAGCCTTACTTAGATCTAGGAAATGCCAGTCGCGTAGCTTTTATCGTAGCTGCGTAGTGTCGTAGACGTAGCTACGATGCTCATAAAAACTTAAATATTGTTCTGAAATATATAAAAATATAACTTTTGTTTATTGTGTCTGCATCTGTGTTCTTATGTGGTTCTTATTATCTAAAAATAAGGAAGGAAATACTATAAATAGGTTTTGTAACAAATTTCTATAAACACTCGATAAATAAAAATGTATTTTTATAAAGACGGCTTTTTTAGTGTACATTGTAGTAAAAAGTAAAGAAAAAATAATAATAATCTTATTTAATTAAAACTGGATCGATGAATCTACAAACTAATATTTGAAATATCTACGAATATAAATCTTTACTAATATTAAAATGCGAAAGTAATTTGTTTGTCTGACTCTAACTCACGCGTAAACAACTGAAACGATTTGGATAAAATGTTGTACTAGTTTTAGACCCGAGAAAGAACATAGGATAAATCTCACAGGAATAAGAAATATACGCAGGTGAAAAGCGTTTTTGTTAATAATTACAATTTATATTAATACGAGTTATAAGCTTAATTTACTTAGGTATTACTTTAAAGGCTAGATTATAACTAGATTAAAGTATTATAAATAGTATTTTAAGAAAAATAATTCAAGTATTGCACACGAACTGCTAAACAGATTTGGATGAATTTGACACGTAACGACAATATTAACCCTGTCCACACCAAATGCTATAAAAATTAAAAACCCAAGGCGACGTCTTTTCTATAATGGTTTTATTAAGCCATTTATCTCACAAATACTTCTACTAAACAACAAAATAACACTAAATAAACTTAATAAACATAAACGGCGTTTCAATGTTAACCGTTGTTTATCGGTTAACCAATTTGTTTACTAAACTCCGTTTAAGGGCCGTAATAGCGTGAATGACCCCTAAATTGTTCCGTTTAACTTTTTAAACTTTAAACGAGGTTTTATCAAAGGTTGGGAGTTGAGCTAAGATTTGGGGCTTTTTATAAGCCTTTGTTTTATTTAATTTATTCATGACTAGCTTGTACCCGTGATAATAATAAAAAAAATATTCCTGGACATTTAACACTACGCCACCTAGGCCCAAACTAAGCAAAGCTTGTACTATGGAAACTAAATATCTGATAGATATACTTAATTATACTTTTTTGTTTAATTAAGAAAATTACAATATTCATCACATCATAATTTTCTACTCGGGATCGAACCCACACCCTCCAGCGCAATAGACCATTGCTGAATCCACTGCGCCAATGGGGTCATAATGTTTGTGTGTCAAATTATATTATTGAAATTTTCATTGTTACACTATTTAGGAGCTAAATTATGTCCAAAAATCTGTAGTTGTTGGAGGATTCATGTAAAAAACCACCAAAAAACCATTGCATAAAAACACTATTGTAATATAATAAGACAAAAGTTTGTTTGTTTAAAAATCTTCGAAACTATTGTTAATTTTTTTCTATCCATGAAGTTTCAATTGGGTTTTTGAAAAAAAAATTAAATTTTCGTATTAGATATCACTATTAATAATAATAATAAAGCTTTCAAGTACATAAAAATAATCATTAATTCAAAATCGCGTTTTAGGGTAACAGACAACCAAAAAATGTTCTACATCTACACTTTTTTGTTTAAATAATTTGTCCATTAAGTAATTGAAAATACCAAGTCAGCTTTATTGTTAAAGTTTTTGATAATGTCCCAAATTACCTCTGCAGAAACAGACGTTAACAAAATTACTGACTTATATTATAGTGATATAAATTACAACTTTGTCCAATAAAATACAGCCATTTTAGTTTTGATATAAACCATTTCAGCTGGTGTTTAATAAATTTCAATTAAAATTAGATGATAGTATTTGTTGTCTCTTTTCAAAAATATTCCGTACTGTTTACTGTTTTATTATATGTACAGAAGATACTATAAATAATTTCAAATACATGCCGGGTGTTCATCTATGTAGTCTTGAAAAAAATAGGAGATACAAAGGAAGCGCTGTGGAAGCAGAAGGGAATATGAACAAAAAAATTTTTTAGTATTAATATTTAATACATAGTTTTTTAAGTGTGTAAACTATCCAATGAGCCTCTGTTGCTTGTATAAATAAAGTTATTATTATTATTAATATAGAATTAAATTATTCTATCTATCTCCCCATTAAAAATAAATCATTTATTGATATCATTAAAATAAAAAAAAATAATAATAAAAAAAATAGATACTTATTAGTCTTGTAGGCTAGATTGTAATTAGCTTAAGGTATCTTTAGACTTAGAACCTTAATTTAAAAATAAAATAAAAATGAAAATACATAAAATAAATGAAGTATTTATAACGCATAATGTGTTCAGTTCTATATGTTTAATTTTGACATTAAATTTTTCTAAAATATCAAAGGTTTTTAATTTATAACTATACCATCAGCTTCCACTGCTTAGATAAACACCCGGTTTATTTTGAGAGCTAAAAGAATTGTTTTTGGTTTTTTGATTTATCGAAATATAAAGAAATTTTTTTAACGTATTATTTTTTCAAAAGATAAGCGTTTATTTCAGTGTAGAAACTAATATATTTTTAATAAATACCATTTCGCAGGTGTTAAAGTGACAAATTAAACTGAACAAAGCGATTATATGGGCCGAATCTTAGCTTTGTCTTATTGTTTTGGACGAAATTGTCTTTGCTTTTATTTCAAGACACACATTTTTATTCTTTTAATGAAATTATCTTTGCTTTAGATTCGGTATTGTTTGGTTTATCTAGTTTTTTTTTTACCCGCATAACGGAGATCGTATGTGCGTTTGGGGTGAGAGATTTTTTCTGTGTGTGCAATCGTTTAACTCCAAAACCACTGATCCGATTTTAGTACGGTTTTCAGTAATCAGTTTTAATTTAATTAATGCATGTTCCTAGGTAGGGAAGAAAATTTTAAGTTAATTATTAAAATTATATTTTTGTTTAAAGTTACCTTATTTTAAAATATTAAGTTAATTATTCAAATTATGTATTTTGTTTAAAGTTACTTTTATATTCGCCTCAGTGACTCAGTTATTAAAACGTTACAAACTAAAACGAGAACAAAGGTTTAGTTTATATATCCGATAAAGATGAGAAAAACAACGCGTGAGAATCTATAAATGGCTTCTCGTTGACTAACTTTGTATCTTATATAGAAAATTTCAGCTGTTGATTTTCCATAAAATTAAATAAATAAATAAAAAATCAGCCTGATCGGTTCAAAGGCTGATCTACTCTTAAAAATAATTGTTAAGCAACACGTATATAATACATTCACCCCATAACCCACCGCAAACAGGTGTAATATTTTTTTATAATTTCATATCAAATAACGTTTCTTTACACTTAGATATCACAAAGGCGTATAAATACAGGTGTTTCAATGAATGAGATATAAAAGAGAGCCAAGGCGATTTTACGGACCAGTGGAGCGCCCTGGATTCGTCTCGATCTGAAATACAATTGTTTTTGCTTCAAAAGATTACACTGCCCTTGAGTTACGCAGTAATGAAAAAGGCTATCTTTAATGTGGGGTTTGTGTTGTCTATTTAATCCATAGATTACACGACTCTACAAAAAAATTTAGTTTTTTGTCCTAAAGTTTATTTTATGATTTTCTGCTCAATTATTATAAAAAATGAAAAGTTAATACTTTTTATTATAATTATTGGTATAAAGTTTGTTTTCGTAATAGTTGTAGTAAAATGCTAATTTTTTAAGTTTTCATAAATTTTATTTGTTAAAAAAAAGTAAAAGTGAGCACTTTTAAACCATTTCCTACTTTTTTGTATGTTATTTTGACAGTAAAACTCAATAAAAATGTTTACTTGAATGGCTTCATTTCCAATTAAAAAATTAAACCCACAGAATTTGAAAAATATCGTTCCAGCGATTTCCTAAATAGAAAAGCAAACTTTTTAATGCCAAATATATTTTTTTCGTCTAATTACGACCTAGAGAATTGAAATTTAATGCTTTGAAATCAAAATCAGATTTTGTGTTGATCTGTGTTATAGAATAAAAGGCAAATGCGTCAAAGACAACTGTCACTAGCTCTGATTTGATAACCCTTCACAGGTCACTGAAAATGGAGAAATAATAATGCCTTTACCCATTTTCAATTTAATAAGATTTGGCACCGACTTGAAAATAAAAGTTATTTTCTATATTTTAGTGTGAGGAAGTCGGTTCTAGTTTTTGGCAAAAGGTTATTATCCAAAAATGTGGAGATACCAAATATGTTACACGGAAAAGTAATAATACTATAATGTCAACGTGCTTAAATTTATATTACCGTTACAAACAACGTTAAGGTATCCAAATAGACGTATTTATCTAGCGACCGGTACAAATGGCTTGCAAGATGCGGTAAACAGGAGACAAATTTGCGGACACAAGTGTCTGGCGACGTCTTACAATCGACTATGTATACATTTAATTATATGTACTACATTTAATTTTACGCTTTTGCTTTTGGGAAGACAATGATTAATTATTATAGTTTATTTATTTAAAAATACATCCTTTATAAACTTTAATCAACAAAAATATACATAAAGTACTTAAGAATTGGTATAGTAAATATTACATAACATTTATACATTAAATTTTACATAATACAATCTTACACAACCTACTTATAAGTAATAAGATAATGTTCGTAGTTTTTTTAATTTTTCGAGAACAATAAATGCGCTATCCAAATTTCATCCTTCAGCTATCCCTTCAGAAATCCCTTTAGCTATTTTTACGTAATTGTACATCGAAACACAAACGTTCACTTATAAAATTCATACTAATATTATAAATGCGGAAAGTTATTATGTCTATATAGAAAGTTATTAGTCTCTTCTTCACGTCTAAAACACTGAACCAATTTGGATGACATTTTGTACTAATATGGTTTGAAAAATGAGAAAAGGCATAGTATAAGGGAAAATATACACGGGTGAAACCGCGGATCACAGCTAGTAGTTTATAAATAGCATCCCATATTAAAGGGTTAAATAAGTTGGAGCAAATTCTCAGAACAATTTACCCACTTGATACAAAATTTGATTAAACAATTGTTCCAGGAAAGGGCAGAATAATGAATATTCATGAACTGAAGTATTAGTTTTTCGGCTCATATTTCAGGCGTCAAATTTTGCACCTTTATTGTCCCACTTACTGTGTTAATGCATTTTACATCATTTACACCGAATGTATATTTTATTTATATAATACGTCAGATCTTTCATCTTAATATCTTATATTTTGTTAAATAAAAACGGGATGAATAAAAATATATAAAAAAAAACCGTATTTATAATCTGTAAAGGACATTATTATTACATACAAAATTTACTCGCGTTAAAATAAACATAATAAAATACTGTTTTGTCTTCAATAAAAACCAAATTGTATGATGTATTTAGTATTTTATTATAAAGAATCTCAACAAAGACTAGCCATCACAGAAGATATTATAGTGTACAAGTGAACGCGCGAACACAGGTGCACTCTCTATTCCTTCACTCTCATAACCCGATGGGACGGTAGACCGACACGACCGACTAGAGATCAGGCGCAGGACCGACGGTTTTACGTGCTCTCCGAGGCACGGGGGTGTTCCAACACCGCCAATCTCCAGACTCAGGGCTGTTACTGAGATTTCTTTGTCAGAAAAATCCCAATAACTTTTTTTTGGCCCCATCCGGGATTCGAAGCCGAGACCCCTCTATCTGTACTGAAAGATGTAACCACTATACCAACGAGGCAGTCATCAGGTACAAGGATAAAAGATAATATAAAAAATGCACAGAATAATGCCAATAAAAGTACTGTGACAACTAACACTCGACAACAAATTTCATTACTCGACACAGCGTCAAACTACCCCCATTTTATGCCACTATAAAAATATGCTCCGAACGAAATTCCTAGCGAACTCGTTTAAATTTCCAGTGTTACGTCACGGTGTGATGGGTTGCCGGTTTTATATGAAAAGTAGTTCCGTGAAGTGTTTTTATTGCGAGCCTGGTTAATGTGGAACTCATACGTTTTATGGGGGCATAAAAATTATACGAAATAGTCTGGATTCCTTTAGTGTGCCACTTATTGTAATGACGTTCTTGTTTTAGAGTTTTGCTTTCTGTGGTCCGTGGTCTTTCAGCAAAATACTAGATAACCTATAGCTTATCTGAAAGAAAAACATTTATTTATTTCTACAAAAACACAGAAGAACATAGATAACAAACATTACGCCTATGTCACGACTGTGCAGTATTGCACAGCTAAATGAGGTGGCCACCTATGCACTGGCGTCATTGACAAGCGACATTTTCAGTGGCCCCTCTTGCCACGGTATCTCATTTTTACATAAGGCGTTAAATACCCGTTTATCTATACTAATATTATAAAGCTTTAGAGTTTGTTTGTTTGAACGCGCTAATCTCAGGAACTACTGGTCCGATTCGAAAAAAGATTTTTAGTGTTAGATAGCCCATTTATCGAGGAAGGCTATAGGCTATATATAATACCGATATTCCCACGGAAGCGAAGCCCTGGGGTGCAGCTAGTTACCTATAAAAAAGTATTTTTCAAATCCATACCATAGTTTTGGTAAAATTAAAATATTTTAGTTGTTTTTGTATGTAAAAAATAAAAGTTACATGTTTTTGTTAAGAATTTGTTTGATTTATACCACTACATTTTCCGCACAAAAATATTTTCCTATTTACGTTTGATGTGATATCTAACAATTCATCTAGTGGTATGTAATATAATTTATACGGCTTCATAGAATTTATTCCCTATATTATTGGGAAACTTAATCATAAAATCGATAATAATCATTGAACGATTTCATAATAATAAAGGGCTTATGATGGTTGTTAAATCCATAATAAATACCATTGTTTATTGGTTTATAGGAATATGAGGCGTCATAATAGAAACTGTATAAGTGGGTCGGCCACAGAACTGATTTGAAACCGAGATTTAGGAAAGATTTTATTTTTATGTAATAGCGAGCAAGCGGAGCGGTTCACCTGATGGAAAGTGACTGACTGCAGCCCATGAACATCCACAATAGCGAACTGTCGCAGATGCCTTGCCAGCTCGGAATGGAAGGGGAGGGGATAAGAGGAGAAGATTAATGATAGGAAGTTGGGAAAGGACTAGAACAGGATGGGAGAGGAATGGGAAGGGATTACAGGCCTCCGGACACCCGCTCACCGTACGAAACACAGTGCTATATATTTAAAATGATTATGTAATATAACCAAACAAGTATATCTGGTTGTTTATTAGAAATGCGATTTGAATAAAAAATGATTGTCATAGACCAGAATATTTCATCAATTATAGCATTAGATTACTAGTTTTTCTTTTGACATAGGTAGTTGTTGCGTACATTAAATATTTTCTTTATATCCCCTTAACATTTGTTGCAAATTTGTTTTTTATTAATGTAATTTCAAAGTTTTTACAATATACCAAATTTAATCAGACTAAACATAGTTCAAAACTTTGATCACTTTCACGTATTGTTCTACTTTGTTACACGGTTACAATGTTACACGTCGGTGTAACAGATGGTCGGAGTCGTTTGCGTTATATTACCCGATTTAGTTTAAACGAGGTACGTGAAACTATTTGATGAAACACTAATTTAGTATGAATATTTATCATGTTTATTTCTCGGCAAAAACATAATTTATTTATTTATTTTTACACTTTATTATGTTGAGACATACAAAGTATAAAATTTATTATGACGAATGTCAAGTTTTAATCATCGCCTATTTCACATGGACTAAAAATATATTTTGTAAGAAATTTTAAATTAATATTTAACTTTTGATGGTTTTGCTTTATCTTCACTAATATTATAAAGAGGAAAACTTTGTTTGCTTGTTTAGTTGTAATAAATAAGTAGGCTCAAAAAGTACTGGACCGATTTTAAAAAATTATTCACTATTTGGAAGCTACATTATTCACGAGTAACATAGGCTATATTTTATAGGCTATACTAGCTGTACCCCGCGGTTTCACCCGCGTAACTTCTGATTAAATGACAACTCCGGGATTAAAATTGGCCTATATGTTATTCTGAATCCTTATCTATATGTGTACCAAGTTTCATCATAATCGGTTCAGTAGTTTTTGCGTGGAAGAGTAACAAACATCCATACATCCATACTTACAAACTTTCGCCTTTATAATAGTAGTAGGATATATAAAATTATGTTAAGGGGGCGAAGCCGGATCAGCGAGTTATATTATAAATGTGAAAGTTTGGATGTTTGTGTGTCAATAACGACGCAACTACTAAACGGATTTTGATGGAAAGACGCATATAGATAGAGTATTAGCTGGATTAAGTGAGAATTTTAATTAACCCCGAAAGTATCTCGAGCGAAGTCGTGGGGACAAGCCTCTAAGGTCATAATTTGTAACACTCTTTTATAATTCATCAAAATATTAATAAAACTACACGAAAAATGTAACTTTCATTATTTATGTTACATTGTTACAGTTCGGTGTAAATGCGTTCTGCGGGTAGTTTGAATTATACTACCTGCTTTTGTTTTAATGAGCTACGTGTTCGATGAAACACTAATTAATAACGTTTTTCAGAAATTAAACAATGAAAAAAAATACTTTTTAATTGATGTACAAATTGATGATAAAAATCATTTATGCATAATATTACGTAAATTTTTTTCTTCACAGTTTATTTATTATTTTAGGTTTTTTCATCAAAAATACTTCTTTGGAATTTTGTAAATCACCTTAATTTCCTCGTTTACCTTAATATGTTTTTCACTTAATTTTTAACTTCACACATTGTTACATTTCGGTGTAAAAGCGGTCTGCGGGTAGTTTGCATTATATTACCGGCTCCAGTTTTAATGGGCTACGTGAAACTATTTGATATGTCTCATTTACCAAATTTCGTGACGTCATATATTTCATGGCGTTTTTTATAGTTATTACTATGGATATTCTTTTATTATGGGTTACAGGATTTGTATGTAGATTTTATGTATTAAGGCCTCTTATTCGAATGTTGGAAAAAATGACTAATAATGACTGAGCAAATTTAAATGAAACTTTGAATATTAAATGATTAAATTTTTTTATTATCTTATCTTATCGTATTTATTTAACTCCTAATAATTTTAAAATAGTTTATAAGCACTTTGTAAACCTACTTGTACATACTATTTAAGGTCATATGTATTTCACAAGTCTGCGAACCTAGTGGAGGCGTTCGTCGTGTCATAATAAGTCGAAAATTGTGTGCCGTAATAAATATTTTTGAATTTGAATTTATTTGTATATTTTATTTTAGTGTGTACATTAAAGAATTTTCATTCATTCATTCATTCAATGATCAAATTATATTTATCTTATTCAATTACAGACGGGATCCAAAAATACAGCAATAAGTATAAGAACCGTCAAATTTTGTGTCCCATTTTGGGACATGGCGCAGATGATAAATCCGTGTCAATAATCAGTTTTAATTTAGGTTTTTCTATGCTCTCCCATATTTTTTTTGTTTTCACTGGGGATCGAACCCAGTACCTCTCGATTGTAACGCATAATGCGCTTACCATGGAGCCAAACCAAGATACAAGACCAAGCGTACAACTGTGATGAATAGTTGTTGTAACCTTTTAGCTTTGTCAGGAAAACTAAAACTTAATGATCAAATTAAAAATAAGTCGAATACCATTCCTAAAAGGATATATAAAAAACAAACTCGCACGCACATACAAAAACACACACGTGCACACAAACACACACACACACACACATACATAGTTTTTTTTCATTTTTATATAACTTTTTTCTTTCTTTTATTGCATATTTTATATAGTTATGGCCAATAAAATGAGAGGGCGCTGACTCCTGACATACAGGTTTTCCTAGTTTGGGAGTCAGAGGCTTCAATAATTAAATGTACAAAAGAATTGTGCTGATAAAGAATTTATTATTATTATATTATAAATTTCTTCACAAGAAATTCTTCTATCTTTACTACGCAATGTTTCGTCAATAAAAGATAATGGAAGTTGAAATATTTCGCGACTAAAAGCTGACGTGAAACGCCTGTCTTTATAGCCCGTAAAAGTTTTAAATTTCCCGCGTTGTTGTTTAAACTTAGCACTTTATTGAAAGTGTTTCTGATCATTTTGAAACCCATAAAATTACTTTACGTCTTTTCATATTCTTAATGATTATTTTAATTGAGTTTGAATGACAATTTTGCAATTGTAATACATTAAAAACAGTTATATTTCCTAATTTTCACGATAAAGAGAAATACAAAAAATGATTGATTGTAATATTCGAAAGGGCCTCAGATTAGATGGTTTTATAATTCTAATAAGAGAGTTAAAAACAGTTGTTAAATATACTACGTATAAGGTATAAATATCTTCACATTTATGCCCAGTTCCTATAAAAAAACGTGTCGTTATACAATATCCTGCTACGTGTAAGACTAAGACATATCTATAATAAAATCGGCGTTAACATAACTACCAGAACTTGCTTCTGATTGGTTGAATAACCGCTCGTTAATGAAAACGATTCGTATCTGTTTACTATAACATTCCGTCGTTTATAGGAACTGGTCTATGTTACAAAATATGTTTGGTACGACAACGTTGAAATGTTACGGCGTTGTAGGTTTATAAATCCTTATAGAAATGCCAAAAAACATAAAAAATATGTATTTTTAAGTATTATAAACAACTTTATCCGAATCTGCCATCTTTCGTCAATAAAAGATAATGGAAGTTGAAATATTTCGCGACTAAAAGCTGACGTGAAACGCCTGTCTTTATAGCCCGTAAAAGTTTTAAATTTCCCGCGTTGTTGTTTAAACTTAGCACTTTATTGAAAGTGTTTGCGATCATTTTTAAAACCGATAAAATGACTTTACGTCTTGAGCTTTCATATTCTTAATGGTTATTTTAATTGAGTCGGAACGGCAGGGTTCGTTTATTTTAATGCGCGTTCTGTTTTTTGCAATTATAATGTACCCAATAACAGTTACTTTTCTTTATTTTTATGAGACAGAAAACAAATTACAAAAAAGGGTTGATGAAGTTCGTAATTTAGGGTTTATAAAAGGGTTTAAAAACAGCTGTTAAATTTATTACTTACATGATATTAATATCTTCACACTTAGTCTCTGTTCTAAATATCTTGAAAGACTATAACAAAATCTTAGAGAAAATATATGAGACATAAAAAAATCTAAAAATTTAAAATCTGGCGATCGCAGATGCCTTGCCAGCATGAAGGTATGGAAGAAGATAGGGAGAGGATCAATGATGGGAAACTAGGAGGAGAACAGGGTGGGAGAGGAATGGGATGGGAATACAGGCCTCTGGTCACCGTACGAAACATAGTGCAATACTCCCTTCATGCCGATATCTGCTGGAGGGTGGTAATTACACCGGTGCGAGCTTGGCCCAATCGTGCAATGCTCGGCTCCCACTCTTAAAAATGTACTTTATGACTTGTCAAATATAACGGTTTAATCAATTAAAGATAATGAAAGTGAAATTACTTCGTGACTAAAACTTAAATAGTAGATGAAAAAACACAAATTCAAAATTAAACAAAATACTTTTTAAAGGATTTTAGACGCGGTGTTACATATATTAATAAAAAATAATAAAGAATTAAGGAAAATACTAAACAAACATACAATTAATTGGCTAAGGATAGGATGAAACGCCGAAAACCGAGATTGATAGTACATGCTCAACTCGTGTAATTGACTTTCCTTCAGCTGAGTTGTACATTTTCACCCGTTATAAAGGTTATAGCCCATTATTTCGTCTGTACTCTTTATATTAATTTCTGGCTGCGAAGTTCGTCGTAATTCGAATCGTAAATATTAATATTTTTTAATTTTTATATATGAAATGAAACAATAAACATGACAACATAGTAAAAAATGTCTTATTGCGTAGATCTCTACAAGACAACCTTTGGGCACAGGATGGGAATAGCAGACTTAATAAGCAGGCACAAAAAATAATTGTGTTTTCCGTTATATTAATACGTTTTGTAAATTAAATATTCCATTACTGTCATAATCCGATGGGTCGGCAGACCGACACTCGCAGAGAGAGATCAGGCGCATGACCGACGGCTTTACGTGTTCTCCGAGGCACAGGGGTGTTCCAATACCACCAACTTCCAGACTCAGTGCTGATTCTTCTGACTAAGATTTCTTTGCCAGAAAAATCGCAATAACATTTTTTTTGGCCCCACCCGGGATTTAAACCCGAGACCGCTCGATCTGTAGTCAAAGATGAAACCACTAATGACTAGACCAACAAGGTAAACTATATAAAATATTTACATTAGAGATAAATCTGATCAGAAGTCTAAACAATACCTAAAAATGACAGTGAGAAAAAACCTCACAAAATTGGGGCAACGCCACGAGTTAGTAGTGATTTATCAGTAATTTATAAGCGTTTCCAAATCATTTGAAACGATTCAATCAGAGAAGTCGAGAACAGACAATCAATCAAAACTAAAAGGTTTTGCCGTTTTATCCTTTCATAGTTTGAGTATTCAATTATATTTTAACTAGTGACTCGTCCTGGTTTCGTTTTGAAAAAATATAGACTATACAAGGCATTGTCATTACGGCGCGTCAAAAAAATTAATATATTTTTAGGAAAGAAAGAAAGAAAGTTTATTCCATACACAAGCAATATCAATAAATACCAAACATAGAGAAAAATACAGACAATGAAAGAAAAAACAATGCATGATAATAATAATAACAACTATTATAGATAATAATAATAACAATTAAAAGTATTGAAAAACAATTAAACTTATTAGCTAAACTCTATTACGACTAACTGTTGCGAACGGTTTCGCTCTCGTGGCTTATATAGCTTATAATGAAGCCCATGTCACTCAGTAAATATACAGCTTTCTCATGTGGAAGAATTTGATAAATCGGTTCAATAGTTGTGGTGTATAAACATTACAAACACACATATTATGAAAATATTTAATTATATGTGAATTAAATATTAGTATAGATCGGTAAAAAAATACTAATTATATAATTATAAATGACGTTCTAAAAGCGTCTCGAAAGGGGCCGATTTGGAAAATAAACATTTTGACAAGACCGGAGAGAGATCAGGCTCAGAACCCACCTTTATAACTCAAGTCTATCATTTAGATTTTTGTATTTCACTTATTATGTTGTGAAACATAAAAAATAAAGTCTTTTATTATTCAAAAATAATACTTTTATGCCCAAACCATTCAGATCCTTTAATCTGTACTCAAAACGGCAACTAAACCAGCGAGAGAAAAATGCTTTAAACTATTCGAAATTAAACAATTATCTAATTAAATTATCTAACGGAGCATCCTGTAGATGGATCGCCTGTAGCTGACTGCTGTAATTGAGTTTCCTTACGCTTCGATTGATCATTACACAACATTTATTTAGTTGGCATTTCATTTAACCGTTTGGGAACTACTCGGTTTCTATAACAAACTAACGTATTTTTAATTACTGCCATAGATTGTCCCTTCAGACTTATGTGTGTATCTTTGTTCTCGTGTATGCTATATATTATTTATTTATCTTTTTCCTATTTTATAAATATATATTTTATATATTCATCCATTTTATTTTTTATACTTATACTTATGTATTTATTTTATATTGATTATCTGTCTTTCTAAGCGCTACTCCTTAAGAGCCCACTGAAAATCAGCGCCGCGAGGCAAATGCTGAGTGGTCAACCCTTTTCCAGAAATGCACTGCTGTACACTTTTACCTTAAGCTTTAGCTAATATTAATTTTTAGAATAAATAAGTTAATAGTTTAGTGTAATATTTGTATAATAAGTTTCTGGAATAAATGCCTTTTCTTTTTCTTTCTTTTTTTCCTTTTCTAGGGTTCCGTAAGGTAAAAAGCGACGAATGCCCAGGTCCTATAAAAATAAAACGATTGGTTTTAATTACGGACAGTACAATATACTTCATGGCGTAAGTCTAAAGCGTTGCTGTAATAAACGTGGCGTTAACATAATACCATAACTTGGTCCCGGTTGATTAGAACCGACCGTTACGAAAACGATTCGTTTGTGTTATACTATGACGTTCCTTCGTTTATAGAAACTAAGCCTCTGTCTGTCTATCACCAGGCAGTATCTCATAAACCGTAATAGCTAGAAAGTTGAAATTTTCAAAAATTATGTATTTCAATTGCTGCTATAATAAAAAACAATAACCAGAAAAGTCTTGAAGGGTGGTTAAGTATGGAACCCTTCGAACTATTATTTTTTTTAAAAATACTAGCTTCTACCTCTAACTTCACTCGCATAAATTTATACATGTACGTTACATATTTCTACCGTTTTCAGGAATCCCATCATTTATTGATTATTGGTTGAATTGTGAACACCCTATATATGGAACGTCTTTGCTGACTGCTATAATTGAGTTTCCTTACGTTTCCAGTTGAATTAAGTTCGATTGATCATTACAACTTTATTTACCTTGTGTTTCATTTAATTCTTTTAAATAACGATCGTAACAAAAATAAAAACTTGCTGATGGTTTACAAAAATACTTCAAAATACGTTCAGTAGTTTTATCATTGTAATTAAAATTTGCATACCTTAAACGGTATAATGCGTTGAGACTAATAACATATATAATATATCTTTATACATGGAATTATGCAAATAAAAGATTTGATTTCATTTCATTTAAAAATAAACTATGTTTGAACCTATAATACTTATATTTTATAGATATTAAGTAAATTTAAGACGTATTATTATTAAGAGAATAAACTTTTTTCTTTCTTTCTTTTCTTTCTTTCTTTTGGTTCCTACATCTATGGTAAATATCTAGGCAGACATGAATAACACCTTCGACCGCACCACCATTTTTCATCAGGTGGGTTAGCGGTCAAATGTCTGTCTATTCTACCTAAAAAAAAATAAACGCTCTCTTTCTTTCAGAATGTCCATCGCCCACGAGCCGAACAGTTCATTCGCTGAACTGGTGATCACCAATGTGCAGCCGGGTGATGAGGGGGTCTACCGATGTGAGATCACCTACCTGCAAGTGGGGGAGGACTGCAACACCGTTCAGATCACTGACTTCCACACGTACAGTGAGTAGCTTTTATTTACTTACAATTTGCTACATTGATACGTATAGCTACAATCTCTACATAGTATAAAACAAAGTCGCTTTCTTTGTCCCTCTATATGCTTAAATCTTTCAAAGTTTCAAAGGATTCAAGAGGAAAGTTTATATGTAGGATAAAATCCATTAAAAAATTTTAAAAATGTAATAAAAATGTATTAAAAGATAATTACTACAACAACAATATCTGAATTTTAAGTTTAGATTTTGTTGCGTTGAATTTAAAAAACTAGCCAAGTGTGAGTCGTTCTAGTGCACAAAGGATTCCATATTTTTTTATTATTTTTTATAGTGTCAACGAAATACATACTGTGTGAAAAATTTAGCTGTCTAGATATCACATTTTTAGGATACCTACACAATAGTAACAGACAGACCTCGAATTCTTAATAATAGGCTCCAATTTTACTTTTTATGTACGAAACCCTAAAATTTACTAAAGCACTCTATTCAAAACTTTATAGAATAGAATAGAATAGAATATTTATTTACTTTTCAGAAACATGGTTTAAAAGCTGTTGATAATAATATATACCTGTGTCACATGTCTCGCCATACAATGTGGCATACAAATTTAATTAAGTTGAACATATAAATTAATTAGGAATAGTCACAAGATACACATATTGGTCAGAACAGAGAATTAGTCACTTTACTCTTGAACTACTTATTCTAGAAGTTTATTCCTCTAATAAATTCCTTTAGCGCTAAAATTATATCCATTGTAAACAGCATAACTTGAAACTGTAATATCTTCGAAGTTAATATTCCCGACAAGAAGGAAATAATAGAAATAAACTAATTCGCAACGCATATCATAGTTGACATTAAGCGTTCTCATTGAAACAAATCCATTTTTAGTGATGTGCTTATATCTTTATGTCGATATCGATAAACATCTATACTATTATTATATAGAGAAAAAAATTGTTTGTTTATTTGTATTGCATAGGCTCCGATTTGGATAAAATTTTGTACAGATATTCTTTGAAACCCTAAGAATGACATAGGATAGTTTTTATCCCAAAAATACGGGAACGGGATGTATATACAAGTGAAACCGCGAAGCTCAACTAGTCAAATATATAAATCAAAATGATCATTATTAAAATCTATGGTTACTTTTTCAGTACGTGAGGACTTTATGTTAGACATGAAAAATTGTTAAAACTCAAGCAAGATTTAGTATTGACATCAGTAATTTCAAAAACTATGGACAAACCACCCTGATCTTTATTTTAACATACTGTAATTTTACGTTAATTTAGTTATGTACATAAATCGTAAGAAAAAGGTCCTTATGGATGGAAATTTAACTCGAGGAATCTCTGCATACCACCGTTTGCGTTCGCGTAGTACCTAAAGTCTACGCGTAGCAGTGATCGCCTACACGTAGCACTGGAAGGCGTAGCACTGTCTACGTGAACACGGTATTATACGGGGCATAGTTACTTTAAACGGTGTGGCTAGTACGGGTACCGTACGAATAAGTTTTAATCTATTCGTTCGTATCTTAATATAGTAGAAATATTCTTGCCTGGTAGAAATCGCTGTATAGCGAATAGGCCGCCGATTGTACAACCTTTTTTTGTATACTGATTATTTATTATTTATGTATTTTTTGTAAGTGTACAATAAAGTGTTTGTGTTTGTTTGTTTGTAATGTACACAAAATACGTCTCACAGTGTTTGTCCGCGATGGACTTCTAAAATACTTAACCGATTTTAACCAAATTTTACACACCGTGTGCAGGTTGATCCAACTTGAAAGATAGAATAGTAGTCCGCGCGTGCACGCCGCAGGCGGAAAGCTAGTAAAAAAATCACAGCTTATATAAAAACATCGATAGAGATATTTTTTTGGAACAACTCTAATAAACAGTTTCATTGCCAATAGGATATTACTTCCATTGCCCCGAGCGCTACGTGCTATATTCTTTCTCTTTCACACCTATGTAACCTGCATTGACGCGTGACTAAATTATGCAATCCAACACGCAGTACATTGCGGCACATGTATGAAAGTTCAAATGCCATATATTTTTTTCCTAACATAATACGCAATGGATAGTTTCAAAGTGTGATCGTCGAATAGTGGAAAATAATATGTTTTCATAATATTTTGTTTATCCTCACGCCAAAAAGGAATGTATTCTGTTTATTTAAGAGTTGCTATGGACTTCATTTTCGTCTCTATTTTGTTATTTTATAACAAAGATGAGACTTTTATGAAATACGTGACGTATATATTACAATATTTTTATATAAGTATGATATAATATTCGGGTTACCTATTATTAGGTGATTCACATGTCACCTTCTCCAGCAAATAGCCTATCTGGAAGCAAGTTTCATCAAACTTAGTTTTAAAGTTGCGGTGTGATAGACATACAAACATATGAAATACTAGCTGTGCCCCGCGGTTTTACCCGTCTATATCTCCCGTTGCCTTAGCATTTCCAGAATAAAAACTTTCTTATGTCCTTTTTCGGGTTTCAAAAAATCTGTACAAAATTTTATTCAAATCGATGTAGTGTTTTAGGCGTGAAGAAGCGACAGACAAACAGAGTTACTTCCACATATTAAAGTAGGGAAAATATTAGGGTCAACAAAAAAGAAAAAAAAAATTTCTTTCCTTCTTTTCCATCATTAAAATTCAGTTTGAACGTTCGAGATATTCAAAGTAAATATCATAAATAATTTGAGTAGATTGAATTTAACCCGCAAACGTCCGGCGCCAGTTTAACCAACGGCTTGATTAATTGGGTCCGTTTGACGAATTAATGGTAATGATGTTTTATATCCCGCGGTTTAGGGTTAGTTATTTAATAGTTTGAATGAAATGACGTAGTTTATTTGCATAAATCACTATTTTACAGTGAATGCCACTGAATAGTAGTTGTATTCAGTTTTCTGCAATACAAATAAGTAATAATTCTTGAGTGTTCTTTGTATGATACAGCAGGCAAGTGGAACATGCGGTTCATCTGATGTTAAGTGACTGCAGCCCATGAAAGATCATGTTATAGATGTTCATGGGCTGCGGTTGCAGTTGCCTTGCAGGCTCGAAGAAAGGGGAAGGGATAAGGAGAGCATTAGCAGGATGGAAGACGAATTGGACGGGAGTACAGGCCTCCAGGCCCCCGCTCTCTGTACGAAACACAGTGTAATACTGCTTCACGCCGATCTTCTGCTGGGGGTGGTAATAGCATCGGTACGAGCTTGGTCCAATCCTGCAATGCTCCACTTCCACTCTTTTATTGCTGAAGATAATATGCAACAGAATTACCCTCTGTCGCCTCTTACGACAACCACTGGGCAAATGGGTCTCACGCCGAGCAGGATATTACGTTATAATGTATATTAAATCAAGACCTTTCATTTGTAACCACACTCGGGTGTATTCATATTAAAATCGCTTATTTGACCCCCCCTATCTTCATTACCCCATTACCAATTTCGTTTATCTTTCACCTCCAGGTTTTCTTTTGCCTACACTATACATCTACAAAATTTTATCAAGATCGGATAAATGAAACTCAGACTACCAAACATACACTCACCGGGCCATCTCAACTCTGAGACCTCGCTTCTCTCGGTCAATAAAAGAGATTCTTACATTTCTCGTACAATCTAATCCTAGATTTGCCCCATAAAATAAATGAAACACCAAATTGCGACTCCATCGAAATAAAATTCGTATCAATTTTCAATTTACCGAGTTCCCCTAATGTATTCCACTTTATCGCTTAAAATACATTAAAATACATTAAAACAGACTTGAGCAAATTGGACGCGCCACTTGGTGTCTGATTGAACTCAGATTTTATATAATTTACATACAAATGTAAAATTTGTGACCTCAAGACGATCGGTTTAAATAATGGATACAATTTAGAGATTAAACTTCGAGTGGTTTACGATTTTAAATAAGGTTTAGAATTAATTGCATGGTTTCTGTTATGTTAAAATGGATTTTAGTATACCAAACTGTTTACAACACATTTAACGACAATTTACATATATTTGTTACTTATATGTAGACTTACTGCAATATTATTATTCCGAGAGCTAGGGCCATTTTTAGGGAGGTGTTTGATGCAAGCTGAAAACTTGTATGATGCCTCTCAGATTATACCCCGACATGCCTCGTAGAGCACATAAAACCGTCGGTGCTGCGCCTGAACTCTCTCCGGTTGTCGGTCTGCCGTCCCATCGGGTTATGAGAGTAAAGGAATAGAGAGTGCACCTGTGTTTGCGCACACACTTGTGCACTATAATATCTCCCGCGCAGTTGGCTGATCTCTGTAGAGATTGGCCACCGTAATCGAAATTCGGTTAGTACATTTACGTATATCCCGATGGAACTGCAGACCTAGTGAGTAACGGGACTTTTACACGACAGCGTACCTTTTATATACGAACCCTAAAAACAAGAATTATTATGGACGTGTCTTCTTGTGTTTTCAATCTATACTAATAATATAAAGCTGAAGAGTTTGTTTGAACGCGCTAATCTCAGGAGCTACTGGTCCGATTCGAAATTTTTTTTTAGTGTTAGATCGCCCATTTAACGAGGAAGGTTATAGGCTATATATCATCCTGATATTCCTACGGGAGCGAAGCCCTGAGGCGCTGCTAGTTAAAAAGAACATATAAAATGGAAACGCCGCGTTTTACGCGCCTGTCTCTAACTCGCTTTAAAGTGATTAGCGAAAGGGGTCGAAAAGACCTGCGGGGATGCTTTCAATCTTTTAAACTCCGTCGCCATTTTAGTGTTAATTAATTATAAGCGTCAAGAAATTTACATTTTCTAACATTTTCCTGAATATAAAGTGAATTTAAATTAGTTTGGAAATTCGTATCGTCTGTCGATAGAGTTTAAATATTTATTGAGTTATTATGTAAACGATAAACTAGTTATGTTTAGAGTAAGGGTTGCTTGGGTGTAAGTTGCTGGGGTAAGTTATAACTACATTTTAGATCGGACTTGGATTTTAGAGTGAATCTTGTCCTTTGCGATAGAAGATACAGAGACAGAAGATATAATCTTGTCCTTTGAAGTAGAGGATATTTATTTATATATTATTACTGTCTATAATACGTTAAATGTTTTTGACGACCTGGTTGGCGCAGTGGATATAGCTATTGTCTATTGCGCCGACGGTTGTGGGTTCGATCACCACGAGTAGAAAATTAATATGTGATGAACATTGTAATTTACTACTGTCTGGGTGTTAATTTATCAATAGTATGTATGTATTTACAAAAAAACTATATATAAGGATTTATATCAGTTCCAAGTTTCAATAGTTTGGAATGGCGTAGTATTAAATGTCACTGAATATTTATTTTATGTTTAATATGTAAAGTGAATTAATGTTACGGTTGCCTGGAAGGTACAGCCTACCTTGAATAAAATTTAAAGATATTCGTTTTATTTGGTGGATTTTAACATTCCTTAATATGTCAAAAGTGGTCTCGTTAAAAAAAATTATAATAATATTAATAAATACATGGATGATAAATATCCGTGGATTGTAATATCTCCATAACAATAATAAGACAGTTGCTTGGGGCTTCCGTTAATTTTAAACCATTGTAAACAATTATTCATTGTATTTAAAGGTTCCTAAAAGAGCAACTACACGAGTTACTTGTCGGTTCTTTGCGGTAGAGACAACTTCCGAATCGGTGGTAAATAAAAAAAATGATTATGTAAATGACGTTCTTAAAGCGCCTCTAAGAAAACCGTATTGGAAAATAAACATTTTGACTTTGATGTTAAATAAAATACTTTTCAAAGGATTTAAAACGCGGTTTATTATACATTATTTTACATTATTATTTAACCCGACGTTTCGAGCACTTTACAGTGAGCGTGGTCACGTCAATAAACCGCGTTTAAATTCCTTTAAAAAGTATTTTATTTAATATGGAAAGTACTCGCGATAAAATAAACACAATATTATACTATTTTGACGTTGACTTTGACTTTGGCTTTGACTTTGACTTTGACTTTGACTTTTCAGATTAAAGCCTGAACCCAAAAAACTTCTACAAACGATTCAATGTTCATACAAAGTTATCCAAAATGAAGTGGCCCGTAGTCAGAACATAAATGCTGACCCCGTTTGAAAGTTAGCTAACCTCCCGGGATTTGTTAATTTAGTTATTATATTATACAACGTAGTTAGTCTGTTACTATCATTGTACAGTATGCCGGTCTCACACATGCTGAATGTCTGTCTGAATTCAGGATCTGATTCTGAATTAAGAATCTTAATTCAGATTCTGAAAATTCATGTGTGTGGCCGGCCTAAGAGCAAGTGCCTATAAACGGAACGTCATAGTATAGATACGAATCGTTATCATTAACGAGCGGTTATAATCTAACTCTCGGAATATTATGTAATTTTTTGGTCGATCTTTCATTTATTGGAAACAAATAAGTAATCACTTCATATTATTATATTCTTATGTTTTGATAATAGCTATAAGGTACGAAACAATCCGGGGAATGAACACAATTTTCTTCAAACAAATTATTTTTTTCTTCATTAATTATCCATTGTTATAGTTTATTCAATCGTTTTCTTGGCATTTTAATATAGATATTAATTCCCGATATTTTCTAGTAAATTCTACAAGAAGTCTCTAGAGACTTACTGAGTCTCCGGCCCACGAAAAAAACAATAAAAAAAATATTGACAGTTTAGTCTTTGCTATCTATCTTCTTTTCTTCGATGACCCGATTGGTGCAGTGGATACAACAATGGTCTATTGCGCCGGAGAGTGTAGGTTCGATTCCCACGAGTAGAATATGTGATGAACATTGTAATTTTATACTGTCTGAGTGTTAATGTAGCTTTTTTAAAAAATGTATTTAAAATAATGTAGCTTTTTTAAAAAATGTATGTCTATCAGTTATCTACTTTCCAAAGTACAAGCTTTGCTTAGTTTGTGACTAGATGGCGTTGTGTTAAATGCCCAGGAATATTTATTTATTTATTAATCTACGGGACTAAAAATGTTTAAAATTTCATAGAAAGTTGTACAAAATAAAGTGGCGATATAAATGAACCCGTTTGAAAGTTAGTCAGGATTAATTCAGTTATAATATTATTCGACGTAATGCCTGTCCAACTGAACCGTTTTAACTGAATTTGGCGGTTAACTTTATTCATAATACCGATAGTTACATGTGACAAAATGAACTACGCAAACTAAAATGTTGAAATTTATACTAATGTTTAGTGGTTCGGTCCAAGCTAGACCTCGCGTCGTAATCTTAAAATCAGAATATTTCATTTAATACCACATTTAGGTATGTTTGTATTTTACCCACCTACCGCTATCACTCATTTCGGACTCAAGATTTTCTTTTATATCTTTTGGCCTACAAAATTTTATCGCAATCGGAATAACGATACTCGTCTAATCGTCAGAGAAACATGTATTCTTGCATACATACATAGACTTAGACACGCTTCGCTCGGTCGATAAAATAGACAAGTTTGTGATTAACCGTATGTTTATATTTGAAATCTTTATTAATATGATTGGCGGATTTATAACGAAGGCTAGCATTACATTACTACGTGAGTGAAATTGAGAATGTTAAAATATATTAAGAATGTTAAAGTTTTAATTTTGGAAGAAAACGGCTATAAATAAATATACAGCAATGAATTAGCTTCTCCGAACTAAGCAAAGCATGTATTATGAAAACTAGATAACTGATATATATATATATTTAAATACACTACTTATTTCGTAAATACATTCATACTATAGAAAAATTAACACCCAGAAAATTACAACGTTCATCACATAATTCTTTTCTACTTAAGATACTTTGGACTTCTGAATTATGTCCTAAAAATAACACAATTTTATGTAAATTTATTTTCGTTTCTGAATATTCATAAAATATTTTGTTCGTAATAAGACCTTTTGAAGGATTACTTGTGTTTGATTTTAAGAAGATAATGTACTTTAGACATTGACTACAAAATACGACAAAAAAATTATACACAGAGGAACGGGAATGAAAAATGTTTTTCTCTTCAAATTTAAGTATCAATAGCTTATCTTTATATGTATTTATATACCAACTGAATTCTATATTCGTAACTTAAAATAATAATTTTGTCATTGATTTAAATTCTATTAATAAATACTATGAAAATATTAGATTGTTTGTTACACTTTAGTGCGAAATGAAGGAACGGATTTTGATAAAATTTGGCTGAAAAAAAATTAACCGACAATTGTGACGTACTTTTTTTCTCTAGGCTCAAAAAGGCGAGGTTAATAAAAAGTATTTTGAATATTATAAAAATTACTAACTTGTTTGTTACACTTTCATGGAAAATGGATCGACGTATAAAATTTAGCTAAAAAAAATTTTAACCGGCCTATTGTGACGTTTTGTTTTTTCTAGGCTCAAAAGTCGCAGGTGCATTTTGTAAATAAAAAGTATTTTAAATATTATAAAACTATTTTTCTTTAAATTTATAATAAAAAAAAGTCAAACTCAAATACAAAACATTTCAGAAAGTATCATTGTTTGTGACGAGGAAGCCCTCACCTAAAGACAATATACAATCCATCAGTGGCGTTATCGTGCGAGAATCACGCCATACATCATAACCATTGTTCGCCCAGTTCCCTTGTATCCGCTTGTATCCCGCTTCCGCGCGCACCCACCCAGCAATGTAGGACGTAATAAATTGTTCGGAAAAATGCATCGTTGGATCGCGTTGTTTTCCTTCCTGTGTACCGGCACACTTAGATGTGTAATATTATGTGGGGCATGAATTTTATGTTAATGGGACAATGTTGCTTTTAAACTACTGTATTATTTCAAAGTAAAAACTTACTCAATATTCAATATACTTTTGCATATGGTTTCGCTTCGCTCGCGTTTTTTTTCGGATCAATAAACCAATCACCTAATTCAGCTAATAGCCTATCTATTAAATTCTATCCATCCTAAAGTAACGTCCGCAGAGTTTATTCTGTTGATATTCGAGGAGTTATGTTTAAAGAACTTTATTCTCAAAAAAGATAATATCACTTACATGAGAACTTAAAATAAAAGTTTAAAATTATAATTAAAACTAAAATTAAAGAGTTCCGTATATATTCTACATGGATGATCAGACTTGAACCAAATTGAACCAACCTACTCTTTCGCATGCAAAATACATCCAAATCGGTCCATAAACGCTGTAAATATGCCGTAACGTACATAAAAAACGGTGGAATTAAGAACGTTTTCTTTTTTAAAAGTCGATTAAAAATGCATTAATAAACACCAACTCCAAAGTAGCATCTCAAATCTATTAAGCTATTTTGGGGGATCCGGTAACAAACATACGAACACATAATTAACAAATTACCACTGTACGTCATTACATAATTTATGACCACTTTGTAACACTAGTATTCTATAATGATTGGGTTTCAGACATAGGTGAAATAGAATAGTTACAAGATAATTACGATCAAGGAAATGGTATAATTAAAGCAGACATTTTGAAACCCGTTTAACATATTGAATCATAATATAAATTTAATATATCTATACTAATATTATAAAGCGGAAGAGTTTGTTTGTTTGAACGCACTAATCTCAGGAACTACTGCTCCGACTTGAAAAATTGTTTTAGTGTTAGATAGCCCATTTATCGAGGAAGGCTATAGGCTATATATCATCCCGATATTCCCACCGGAGCGAAGCAATGGGGCGCAGCTAGTAACCTATAAAATATAGCTTATTTTACTCGTGGATAATGTAGCTTTCGAATGGTCAAAGAATTTTTAAAATTGGTCTAGTAGTTTTTCAGCCTATTCATTTACAAACAAACAATGTTTTTACTTTATAATATTTGTGTAGATATCGCAATTTTTAGGCAAATTCATGGACTTTCTGACAATGGATTTATTCAAATTGGACCAGTAGTTCCTAAGATTAGTTTATTTAAACAAAAGTAATTTGTTTTAATATGCGTTTTGGAATAAATATTATTTACAATAAATAAAAACCTACCTGTAGACGATATAATAGCTTATTACGTAGATATAATTATAGAAAATTTCCTTGTCATTCTAGCGCCATTTTAAATCATTGTCAGTCTGTTATTACGTTTATTTACGTGTGTGTTTGATGAGAATATTCTCATACATGTCATGCCATGTAATTGTATAGGATCGTTAATATTTGACTGTGACAAAACATACTCTGATTGAAGGGAACCACTTATTTACTTACTAAAAACTTAAAGTAGAGTTTTTTATTGATATCGATTCAAATAAAACTAAATAATATATTATAAGAACAATGTCTTAATCATGCAATATAATATTGAATGCTTGGTTGAAATTAGCTAAAATTAAAAGAAATATAATATTTACATTTTAAATTTTTGTACATTTAGTGAAAAAAGAAAGATAACATATATTTAAGCATAGCTCAAACTTCAGCATCGATTGCTACCTAAACCTAACCTAACCTTAAAGAAATTTTTCGGAGTAACATTATATTAGAAAAATATAACTAAGTGGAACATTATTTGTTGTTTTCTATACCTAGACAAAGGTAAAACATATTCCTTGAAATAGCCCACACTAAACTGTAATATTTAATTCAAAGCCACTTGCTTGAAATTCAATTTTGTGAACAATAAGAATCTTTGACGACAGAGAATTCTATATGAGTTGTAAATTGTTTGAACATGCTTCAGATCTATTTTTAACTGTATGTTACTAAGGCGAGGGCTGTATAACCCCTAATAAGTTTTTTTAAGGCCCGTAGCTAGTAGCGACAGCCGGTCTAGGCAGTGTGCCGTTTTAGAGTCAGTCTAGGCAAGTAGCCGGTCTAGGCAAATAGTCAGTCTAGGCAAGTAGCCGTATGGCAACTCGAGGATGACAGTGGTACATCGTGGCAACGTCCTACTGTAAACAAAAATTATGTTAGAAGTATTAAGTTTATGGAGATGGGTTGCAGTAGCAATACGCGCATGGGTAACTGCAGGCGTCTTATGGACATCCCCGGGATCCCCCAGTACTTGGCGCAGAGGTAGGTCACCGTGAGGTTTTAGTCAGTAAGAGTCTGACATAACCCTACTGCCTCCCCCGGGATAGTAGGGTAGCCATGCAGGATTTTCTCACGTAAAAAAAGGCTTGCCCTCCGTAGACGTTACACAGCCTTTGTCATTTGGTAAAGAAGCAGTATTCTAGTGTAGTAATTTTTGAAATCGGTCTGTGTGTTAATTCATCTTTAGTATGTGTCCACAAAAAAGTATGGTTAAGTATGTCTATCACTTATCTAGTGTCCATAGTGTCTTAGAGAGTGCACCTGTGTTTGCGCTTGCACTTGTACACAATAATATCTTCTAGGCAGCCGGCTAGTGTCTGTTGAAATTGGCCACCATGGCCGAAATCAGTCAAGGAAGATCTTATTATAAGTGTTCATAGTAGATGCTTAGTTTTGTACTAGATGGCGTTGTATTAAATGTCCCAGAAGATATTTTTAAACCACTTTTATCTAGAGATATCTTGAACTGAGAGATCTGTATACAAAATAAAAGACTAAGACAATACCTAAACGTTATATTTAAAAGTCTAGAAATGTTCTAGGCATTATAAATTGTTTTAAATCTAGGCCATTGAACAATACTCCATTGTTGTAAGAATTCTATTGAATATCAGATATATTTGTCTTACAATGAAATATATTTATAATTGTTTTTTTTAATATATTTGAAGTATATATATTTATACTATTTCTTTAATATATTTTAACCTATAAAATAATGTTTAGTTTATACTGAATATTGTCAAACTTCTATTATAAATCAAATACTTTTAAAGGATGTAAACGTGGTTAAATATGAAAAGTATTCGCGTTAAAACAAACACCAGAAAATACTAAAATTTTGGACGTTCAGATGTTTGGATGTTTGTTCTCAATTACATCGAAATTACTGAACGTATTATGATGAAACTATTTTCGATAACAGCTGGATAACGCTGAAAGTCGCAGGCTAGTAGTAGATAAAAATAACTTATACAGGATGTTTTCATTTGTGTAACATGTAAAAAGGGTATACAAAGTGATTTATATGACACATTGACTGAACCAAATCACTATGGCCGCACGTCGTGCCGTGAATTTCACAACGCATTACCTGCTGTAGTGATGTACTATTAATATCGATAAAAAGTATTAGTTATCGATAATCGAAGAAGCACTGAGATGTCAAGCTTTTAATATTTTAAATATTTTCTAGCTTCGATGCATTCTATCAAGTACGCAAAAAGTTTGGTTTTTCAGGATCATATTTGTAAATTAGTTCAAGCCCTATGTCTTGTATTGATATTATATTATCGAGTACCTGATAATTTTTAACCGACTTTCAAGAAGAGTGTCTCAATTCGACCGTATATTTTATGTAGGTTATAGCATATCTCCACCATTTATGGACCGGTTTAGAAAATTCTTTTTGCCATCGAAGAGTAGAGGTCAAATCTGACCATCCATGTTGAAGATATCCCAGAGAATTCTGCGAAAATGAACAGAATAAGCGCTGCAGTTAAGTTTAAATGATGTTTACAGCTATTAAAATTTAACTCTGAGTAGGTCACTAAAAATGGAAAATAATAACTTTTTGCAAAAAATTCCTCACATAAAAAGGAGAAAATAACGTTAATCTGAAAATAGGTAAAGGCAATGTAAAAATGATTGTTTTAACAATACAGTTTATAATATTTGGAATAATTAAATAACTCATATTTCGATCTTTTATCTAAGTTTAATAATCGTTTATATTAATTTAATCACTTTATAACAATTTTGTTATTCCACATTCTTCAATCATCTATCGATAGTCGATATATCGACACAGCATATCCCTAGGTAAGAAGCGCTTATTTCACGTGACATTACGCAACTAGACCCTCACAATGGCCGAGCCATCATTGACCGTGTGGGACAAGCAATAATCTATAAAAGAAATTCATGTGTAAATTATAAAAGAAAATCATATCAGTTTTATATATCTGACCTTTTCACTATTTATTTATTTAATTTTGGAGGAACGGTTTCCTACTAACACTTCTAAAATGATTTTAACAAACATTTTAAAAATACTATTAACAACTCAACTTGAGGCTTGCCTCGAGCTAGCTTTATCATTTTTAAATCAAGACCTTTCATTTACCATATTACCATACCATATCCCTCCCTATTTTTGTCGTTTGTATCTACACCCCCTACCGATTTCGTTCATCTTCGAACTTTCAATTATT
Organism: Phoebis sennae; assembly: GCA_001586405.1. Taxonomy (NCBI): domain Eukaryota; kingdom Metazoa; phylum Arthropoda; class Insecta; order Lepidoptera; family Pieridae; genus Phoebis; species Phoebis sennae. The sequence goes on from LQNK01000970.1 coordinate 36,427, forward strand.
TGCTGACAAAACTTTATCAAGATGGGATCAACGATACTCCAGGTATCGTCAGCCAATCTATAAATATTTCATACAAACCAGACTTTGAGACCTTTGGTTAGATTGTTTGTTAGGTTGCTTAAATCGTAAATAAAAAAAATCATTACCCAAATGTTGAGAAATCCGAAAGTTTGCGAGTATGGACGGATATATGTTTGTTACTCTTACACAAAAACTATTGAACCGTTTGTTTTGAAACTTGGTATACATGTTTGCAAGGATAATAAATAAATAAATCATTTATTTCCAATAATATTTTACATATATATATTATATCGCCCAGGTTCCTGAGATAGGATGTAGATGAAGTAACAGACTAACTTTTGTTTATCAGCAATTAAAGAAGTAAGCAATAATTAAAATGAAAGAAAACAATATTATTTTATAAAAATCGCGTCTCCTGTTACTTGTACCACAACCCCAGCCGAGATGGCGACGATTACGACTAGAATAGGTGATTTTTGCTAATAACGTACATTCGTGTGAAATACTCTTACACAATGTATTGATTAAGCCGTATAAAAGAATAGGAAAAGATTTTTTCGGTTAAAAATCATTATTATACTCTGTGTAGTGAATACTAGCTTTTCCACGCGGCTACGCTCCCGTAGCATAATGATATATAGCCTTATAGCTATTCTCAATCAATAAGGTATAACAAAAAAATATTTAAGTAATAGCATAAATAGTTAATGACACTAGCGCGGTAAAAATCAAACAAACTCTATATCATACTCGTAACCTGAAAAAAATATAACAGTTATTGTACAAACCCAGCTAAAAGTCTGTGGACGATATTTCATTAAAATATACTAATATTATTAAGAAGAAAGATTTGTTTCATTGTTTGTATTGAATAGCCTAAAATAGACTGATTAGGATGTAATTTTGTATATAGATTCTGTGAAACCTCAGGAATAACATAGGATTGTTTTTATCTCGAAAATCTTACGAGAACGGAATATATTCGCAGGTGAAACCGTGGATCTTAACTAGTTTATAATATTAGTAGGACCAGTTCCTACTTTCAAAAATTATAAATATTATAAATACTACTTCCTAGTAGGATAGGATTGTTTTGATTTGAACAAATAAATTACTCTACAGTACATTGCAAAAAAAAAGTCGTGTGAAATAGTTTGCACAAAAACTGTCCATACCGTAATTAAATTCATAAAATATAACCCAAACAACCCATCACACATTTAACATTATTTAATAAATACAAACGCAAATTTCAAACAAACTTGTTTACAGAGCGTTTTATTTCTACTCTATTTATCATTGAAATATAAAATGTGGCGAGATCTTTATGGTTTTGACAGAATAAACAAAGTCCACAGAGTAATGTACCACAGAGAGAGAAATAAATACAAATAGTTTTAGTGCCTTGAGAACTGAAAAGTTGTAAGTGTTAACTTTAAAGAACTTTGTCGAGCGTTTTGTAATGTATAATAATATTATAAAAAGGAAAACTTTGTTTGTTTGGTTGTATTGAACAGGCTTAAAAACTACTGTCCAGTAAATGTCGATTTCAAAAATTCTACCACCATTCGAAAGGTATATCCTATCTTCCTTCTTATTATCCACGAGTAGCATAGGCTATATTTTATCGGTTATATGTATAACATTATACTACGGGTGCGAAGCCGCGCGGATCAGCTAGTAATTTATAAAAAGGAGGTTTACAGAATTTAAGCTGAGTACTTATACAAACATGAATAAAGCCGCTGGGTGATTCTAGTTAAGTTCTTGATGACTACGTTCTTCATAACTTTAGATTTGGAAAACCTGATACCTAAAAGTCTACTCCAAATATATAGGTATACATATAAGTTAGGATACAGATTACAGAACATATAGGCTACTGTTAATCCCGAAATGCCAACGGCATCAGAAGTTACGTGGGTGAAACCGCATGGCGTGTTTAGTATGGAAATACAATATTTAAATACCTTGATATTTTACACCATATTAGTAAAGATGGTTAACGTCTATAAATAATATAATATTTGGATATAAACAATACAGTGGTTGTATCATTGTATCAACGTTTTGTCACATACCAATTAGAAAGAAAAATAATAAGAGACACATTTTACAATTAAATAACAGAGAAATCATACAGATTGATAACATGTAAACTGTTAACAAAACACGAATTTAAATAAAAAACAATCCCAACTATCGTAAATATCTTTGTCTAAAACAATTAGTTAAAAAACCACTCAAATATAGCAAATGCAATATTTTGCCAAAGCGTTTAAACAGATAAATCCAAAAGTCTTTATTACAGTGAAATACTTACATTTCCGAAGCTTTTGAGACAAACCGCCCATAACAAAATGTCTCTAAACAAAAGAATAAAAGCGGCCAAGTGTGAGTCAGCCTAAAGTATGAAGGGTTCCGAATATCTACAGCCAACTAACTTCGCTAACAAGAAATAATTTGTTCTACAGAGTGTTTTGTGCTGTTTGAATGAATAACAACGATATGGAATGATTGACTTCGAAAAATTTGGTTTTAGGGACTGAAATGCCATTTTTAAAGATACATTGAAAAAAATAGTTTTAGTTTCATGTTTATGAGACCCCCGATATCATTATTATTTTTATTTTTGAAAATCGTAAAGCGTTACCTACCAATTAGCGGTCGCTTTCAATAATGTATCAAAGATTACGGATAGATTGTAATCTCAGATTAAATGACATTTGATTGTCAAAAGTAATAACAAAGGAGATTCGTCGACAGCATATTGAAATCAAAATAAGTGCAAATAGATAGATTTGCCTGATTTTAGTAAGCAAAACAAGGGATAGATAGAATATTGAAAACTGCCGTTAAATTATGTAGTCCTAATAGTTTAATAAAGTGGCTAAGATGTACAGATGGATGGAAAGACCTATCGTATTTATACGGTTTTCATTTTCCGCCATTTTGCTAGGGAACCCTAATAAAAACGCTGCGTCTGAATGTATTTACTCTGTGGCGATTCCTTTTAAAACATAGTGTTCCTTTGCGAATATTTTGTACGAATGCTTTGCTGTTCAAAGAGGGACAATAAACATTGTTGTAGAGGGTTAAATGGACGTTTTAATTATTCTTAGTTTACGATTGTTTCGAGGTAATGGGTATTTTTATATTTACAAATGATAATTGGTTTACGGCCGCTTTCGATATTCTATCTATCCGATGTTTTGCCTACTAAAGTCAGACAAATCTATTTGTACTTGCACGTGCAAGTCCCACATAGCCCGGTCGTTTCCCCAGACGGCCGGGTATGCGAAGGCATTTCCCCTCGTAAAAAAAAAAAAAGGTTAGGTTAGGGTAAAAAAAAAACACTAACAATAGAAATCCCCAATAACCGAAAGAAGCTGCAATTCAGGTCGTATTTCACTCGGCTGGAGAGCGGCCAGTGAATATGTATCGACCACGCCTCCTCCTCAGTGCTGTGCTTTGGCATTCCTTATTAATGTGGTTGCTGGTTGAAAAATGTCCTTGTACTTTATTGTATTTGTTTTAACGCTAGCTTTCTATATCGAATAAAAAGGATTTACCGATCGAACATTTTACAACAAGCGTGGTCAGAGATACGTTTAAAATCATTAAAAAGTATTTATTTCAGAATGTCATTTTTATATTTCTGTACTGTTTCTATTGCAAAAAGAATTTCCTAAATCGGACTATAAATATATCTATTTATTTATTAGCGGGGGCCCACTGAAAATCAGCGCTGCGATGGCTTTCAACATCGCAGCACAGGCTGAGTGGGATTCACTTTCGCATTACTGTCCTGTGTGTTTTTGTCTTGAATATGTATCGACCACGCCTCCTCCGACATATCAAACACTTATAATAATAATTTAAAAAGTATTTAATTCGATGTATCCTTTTTGTCTTTACTCTTTCGGTTCCAAAAAGAATTTTCGGTTATATGGCAAATACGATCGAATTAAGAAGAATATAGAAAAAAAATAATACGTTCGAATTAAGCTCCACCTTTTATAAACTTGTAATTAAGTGGTTTAGTTGTGAAGAAGAGACAGGCAGACTGAGTTACTTTCGCATTTATAATTTAAGTAAGCAAGTAATAATGAAGTTAGAATTTACTTTTTTCTTTAATAAATTTATTCGGATAAGGTTTAATATCTGATACCTTTGAAATTAAATAGGTAATAGCGTAGTTTATTTACTTACCTGTATGAAGATTTATCTGTATGGAGCTAATAGAAGTGTCAATAATACTTAGTATTCTTTATTCTACGGTGTAAGCGATCGTCCGCGGTTACGTTTGCCGACCTGGCTGCATTCCAGTGGCGTTGTGGCATAAATACCGCTATCAGTGTACTGATTCTGTAGACAAAATACGTGAACAAATACTTATAATATTGTATGAACGCCCTTTAACAGTACACACAACAAACTATGCAAATTAAACTTCACCAATTATATAATTAGTGTAAAGTGATGTCAGCACTTAAAAGCGACATTTTGTTTTAACGACTTTGATAAATTGATGAAGAAAAACGAGGTTTAAAAACTGTTTTAAGTTTTACCTAATGATAACCATGACATCTACTAATAGACTCCAAAATCGTAAAAATTTTACTTACGAATATTTTTAACATATTTCATTTGACACTGCGACATTTTGACAACCGAACTAAACCAAAATAAGTGCCCATTACTAAAGTGAGCCTTTATTTGCCGAGACGGTTTTTTGCGATGACACGATATCTAGTTATATTTTGATCAAAGTATGAAAGACCGTGTACCCGCCAGAACAAAGTAATTATTTTATTTTATGTTTCTTAAATTTTCACTAAATTACTATAGAAATCCTGAAATGTTCTTATCAGTCAATAATGTCTTTAAAGTTTAAACCTGAATCGATATCTTAAAAGGGGGTGCACTCAAAGTTTATATTTCAACATGACATATAGTGCTTATTTAAACGTGTTTTAAATCCTTTGTATTCTTTATTCTGCTATGTAAGCGAATCGTCTGCGGTCACGACTACGTTTGTGCGACCTGACTGCATTCCAGTGGCGTTGTGGTATAAATACCACCATCAGTGCGCTGAATACACACGATTGTTTATTCTTTACGCAAAACAAATGAAAGTACGCACCAGATTTTATGCAAAGTTCACTTTTATACAAATGTAAATTAATATTTTTTTTACATTTATTCTAACGTATGTGTTGCTGTGTGGTGTTTTGTCAATAGATGCATTTTTTATTTTATTTATTTATTTTTTTTTATTTGAAAGTATTAAACATAATTTCACCATGCTCATAATCCTGGTACAAAAATGAGAACTCAAAAGATTTTTTATTATAATATGTAGGCGAGAGCGCAAATCTCGCTATCAATGTCTTCAATGAAAAAATCAATGAAATGAAACTAATAATAATGAACACGAGCTAGAATCATTAGCATTCTTTATTCTGCCCTGTCAGCGAATAGTCCATGGTTTTGACTACGTTTGCGCCACCTGACTACATTCTAGTAAGATTATGGAATAAACACAGCTATCAGTAGGCCCAATATATTACCTATTTCACAAGCAAAATACACGAATATCAACAGCCCTTTATACCTTTCCTTCCCTTTCATAAAATACGTAATTTTTCCTTTAATACATGGTTAATTTAACTTCGAAAGAGTTTCAAACATGAGGACATATTTTTGTCCTGATCGTTCTTATTTTATAACAGCTCTTATAATAATTGTTTCAATGTCAAATATGTTTGATTCTGATTACGCTTATCATCTATACTAATATTATAAAGCGGAAGAGTTTGTTTGAACGCGCTAATCTCAGGAACTACTGGTCCGATTCGAAAAATTTTTTTAGTGTTAGATAGACCATTTATCGAATCCCGATATTCCCACGGGAGCGAAGCCCTGGGGCGCAGCTAGTATCTTATAAGCTCCGATACCATTTGTAGTATATATTCTAGTCTGTAAGCGAATCGTCTGCGGTTACGTTTGGCGGCATTCCAGTGGCATTGTGGCATAAATACCGCTATCAGTGCGCTGAATACACACAGTTGCTTATTTTGACCCCTTGCCTATTGTTGTAGAATATATATATTCCGTAATATGCAAGATTTACTCGTGGTCAAAAATGTTTTCCATGCCATAGTAGGCAAGTTGAGCATGCGGTTCACCGTACGAAACATAGTATACTGCTTCACGATCTTTCTCACCGATCTTTTACTGGGGCTGGTACTTACACCGGTGCGAGCTTGGCCCAATCGTGCAATGCTCGGCTCCCACTCTTTTATTGCTGAAGATGTTATGCCGTAGAAATACCATCTAACCTATCACCTTATCTTGCTAATAGGCCAGCTATCTGTATATAAAATTTCATCAAAATCCATTTAATGGAGAGGATTCTGTAGTTGCGACGTGATTGACATTTAAACATCCAAACTTTCATATTTTTAAGTAGGCTTAGTAGGAACTAGGATAAGATCATACCTAGTTTATTATTCTGGATAACATTTTTATAACTACATCTCATTAAAAAAACTATCAGTTATAGCAGAATTTTTGGGAAATGGTAAAGGAATATATACGAAAGTTTCTAAAGAAAGATGCAAGAATTTGTCGAAATATTTCCAAGCTGTATAAAGTGCATATCGAGACAAGGGTCCTTGCCAAGATTTATTTCACAGCGATTATCTGTGACTTACGTTATAATGTAGGAGCTGGTTAGCGCTTTCTTGTCACCTTCAGAAAAGCTGATTTATATCACGTTGATGTGAAATTATTATTTAACGCCGTTCCATAAAAGGTAAAGTTATTCGTAATTATTTATAGATGTATATATTTGGGTTAGCTTACTGAATCTGCTTCATGGTTTTAGATATTATATTACATCTATACACGGATTAATAAGAGAATAAAAGACAGATGGAGTGTACCGAAGACTCGAGTGACGCTAACTACGCGTATGTACACGTGCATCTGTGTGAGTGAAATTTGAAAATTACGAAGCCCTCGTGACGTGTTGTGTCCAACTAGACGAACATTTTTGTGTTTGCTTTTGAAGTTTGTCTTGCTGTTACAAAAAAATTCTTTCAATTCTAAATAATATTATTGAAAATAAATAGTATAAATAACAAATGTTCATAGAAAGGACTTCCCGTAACGCAAACTGTATCACAGAACACAAAGGACATTAGAACCCATCCAATTCGGTGCACCATTTTAAAAATTCAACGCGATGCAAAATAAAAACTACCAACTAAAGCACTTAAACTTTTATGACGCCGTCTCCCCGTCTATCTGGTGTCTTGCCAAATGTTGCTACTTTTTGTGACACATTTCGTAAATAGATTATATCGTGCTATTATTGATGGCCCGCAGTGTAAGTTATCATAACTTTTCATATTCAAATGCGGGTAGTTTATTATTAATGTTCGATTTGTTATTTATGGGTCGAAGTTGGGGAATCGTGACGTCATAATAAGGGCTCTTATAAACGAAGAATGCTTCTGATTGCTTAGTCTGTCAGTCTGTCTGTCTGTCTGTCACTAGGTGGTATCTCATAAACCGTGATAGCTAGATAGCTGAAATTTTCACAGATTATGTATTTCTATTGCCGCTATAACAACAAATACCAAAAATTAAAAAGTTTTTTAAAACAGTTTTTCACTGATACTCAGGCTTTGCAATATTATGACTTTTGACATTCAAATGCGGGTAGTCCATTATTAATGATCGATTTAATCGAATTGAGAACCGTCGTATTTTGGGAGCACGTTTGTTAGTATCTCACGCAAAACGACTAAACGGATTTGGATAAAACTTTACAGAAACATAGCATATTCATAAGAATAATATTGGCCAAATTGCGCGAAGTCACAAGCGATTGCTGGTATATTTAAATTCAAATTCAAATTGTTTATTTCTCAAATTGGCTTTTTTGAAAGCTCTTTTGAAACGTTACATACATATTTTATTTTTATTTACCATCAATTTAGAAGGCAGTATCTACTGAAAAGAACCGACAAGAAAGCTATAATCATGTAAGATTATAGCTTTCATGTTTCCAGAAATAAATTTCAGTCAAAATGTTTTCAAACATGTCAAATTTAACGTTAAACGAAAAAGCCCCTTTATTATTTACGATATTAACAAACAAAGCTTCCGGTAAAGGTTAAAAATACAACTTGAACACAAAAGATAATTTGAATACGATCCTTTGAATAATTTCCTTTTCTTCGAGAAACCAAACAGCATAATTATGACTCGGGAAAGATAAGTGTAGTCATCTCATTATAGAAAAACGTTTTACATTCGACGATATGGGGACGATACGATATTCATTCATGGTGTATTTTCAAAGAATTTCAATATGGTTTTCGTGAAAATTTTATGTTGATTATTTTGACCTTTTTCTCGGTGTAAGAAAAAATACATCAATTACATCTTCATATTTTGAAGAAGTTGGTTAAATTACAATAACATGCTTAATTAATCATGATTGAAATATTATGTATGTATAACTCATTTGGAATGAGATCCTGCTAATATTAAAAATGTGAAAGTTTGTGAGGACGTGCGTTAAAACATCTTTCACGAAAAAATTACTGAACTGATCGTGATAAAACTTGGTATGAATACAGGTAAGGATTCAGAATAACATATATGCTACTTTTAATCCCGGAAATCACAGTGGAAACCATGTGACGTGGTTAGTAAGTTTTGAAGTAAAGAATATGTCCTACACTCAAAAGTTATCATCTTATGCTTAGACTAGCCGCGCCCCGCGGTTTCACCCGCGTAACGTCTGATCCCGTGGCAACTCCGGGATTAAAAGTAGCCTATATGTTATTCTGAACCCTTACCTGTATGTATACCAAGTTTCATCATAATTGGTGCAGTAGTTTTTGCGTGAAAGAGTAACAAACATCCATACATCCATACTTACAAACTTTCGCCTTTATAATAGTAGTAGGATGTATGAAACTCAATTATTTCTAACATTTAATAACAATTATAATCCACACCAATAACGCCTACGATAAACCAAACGACACGACAATCGTTCCTTATAAACGGCATGATTTCCATAAATAACGAGCTCGGTTAACGATATCTCTAACGATTCCTCTCGTTATTGTTATTAGGATTATTTTTTAAATTACTTTTAGCTTTAAAATACGTTTTTGTTCGAATAATGAAGATTTTCGCCTTAGGTGCCGCAAAAATTGCTTATCTGAAAGGTCTATTATGCAAAATGTAGTCATTTGGTTATACGTTTTATGTTTTACTGAGGTTCCATACCTAAAGTATATAAGAGACCTTATTACTAAGCCTTGTTTTATGTAACAGCAGGCAAGTGGAGCATGCGGTTCACCTGATGTTAAATGACTGACCGCAGCCCATGAACATCTACAACAGCAAAGTGTCGCAGATGCCTTGCTGGCTTGAAGGATACTGGTTAGGGAGGATTAATGATGGGAAATTGGGAGAGGCGTCGAATAGAAAGGGAGAGGAATGGGATAGGAATACATGCCGTCAGTGCTAGACAAGCGGGGCATGAGATGCACCTGATGTAAAGTGACTGACCGCAGCCCATGAACACCTACAACAGCAAAGTGTCGCAGATTCTGGCTTGAAGAATGGGATATAGAGAGGAGTAGTTTTACCCGTTTGGTATAGGGGTTCAGGTTAGAATACATGTGTCGCCACCCCATTTCTTCCGTTACCGTGGTTGTCATTAGAGACGATAGAGAATAATTCTGCTTAACATCTTCAGCAATAAAAGAGTGGGAGCCGAGGCAGTCCCTTGATAACACGAAACAGTGCGAAGACTTACGGCCGTTTTCAATATTCTATCTATCCCTTGTTTTGCTTACTAAAGGCAGACAAATCTATCTATTTGCACTTACTTTAATTTAAATATCTTATTGACAGATAAATTTGCTATGACTTTTGTCTATCTATTGTCATATAATTTGACATAATCTATCCATAATCATCATTCATTATTGAAAATGGCCGTTAAAGGAACTAAACCCTTTGAGTTAGTTTAGTAATTAAGTACTAGTAGAAATCTTTTTATGGAAATTTTGTACACGAGTGAAACCACGGTTTACAAGTAGTTAAACTAAAGCTAAACTATTCTTGCTTAAAAAATTCATCGATAAGCGACAAGAACCAAATATTTCATCTTAAGCCCCGATAGCACCACATAATGCATCGCCTGGAGCTTGCCAATGACAGCTTGCCAAATTGATAGTGATGTGCCATTATATCGATATTTCACAATTCATCGATAAGTAACATCGGTTATTAAGCTTCGATAGCACGGCAAAATACATCTTCTCGGGTACAAAATTATAATGGTAAATTTCTGCTATGAATAGTGGTAGAATATTATAATTGTAAATTTCTACTAGTATGAGTGTTATTTTATATAGTAGGTATGTATTTACGAAAGTTTACGTATGTACCGGTTGTCATTTATCCATAATACAAAATTTACTTATTGTGTGCCTAAATAGAAGTACATTTAACACTCGGACATTTCCAAGGTATAATATAAATTTTATTAAAAGTAAGATTTAGTTATGTACTAAAAAACATTCTCCGTCATTCATTAAACTCTTAAATAATACCATTCTATTTCAAGTCCTAACCCATTTAACTTCAAATAAAACTAATACATACAGCACCACAATTCACTTTAACCACTAACATATATCTCTTAAACATCCAAACAATCGACATTAATTTATCGATAACAGTCGATAGCAATTTATCGACTGGGCGTGCCCATGGACGGCTTCCAAGACATCGATAAGTGTACAACACTAATGTGCGAGATTTACTGATGCGTCGGCTTTTTACTGATACTTTAAGAAAGTGAACAAATTTTGAACGTACGGCAAATTTATTTTCACAAAATACTTGCTGTAAACGGATTTTACTCGTAAAAGTTATTGAATTTTTCTTTAACGGTCAATTCAATATTTTCGAATGCTTACAACAAAGTTTAATAAACTTTACATATCTATAGTAATAGACGATGACTGCCTTGTTGGTTTCGAGGTTGCATCTTTGAGTTCAAATTGTGGGGTTTGGGTTTGAATCCCAGGTGGTATAAAAAATGTTATCGGGATTTTTCTGATTTTTTTGCCCTGAGTCTGGAAGTTGGAGGTGTTGGGACAAGTCAAATTCAAATTCTTCCACCATTAGAAAACTGCATCTTCTGAATGCCATAGGCATGACTTTATAAGATTCAAATAGGCTAGTTTAATATGAATATACCCGAGTTTGGTATCAAATGAAAGGTCTTGATGTATTTCAATACAAGCATGAAATGTGCCGTTAGTTTTATGAGGAACTTATTAGCGGAATCGAACCCTGGACCTCTCGGTTGTACCATCGAGGTGGTTAATCCTGGATCTTTGAATAAATGAATAAATGAAAAACACTTTAATGTATACACCAAAACAAAAATAAAATACAAATAAACACAACAAGATTTGATACATGCACATATGGCGGCCTTATGGCTATTGAGCCATCTCTTCCAGGCAACGATTTACAGATAGAGAGACAAATAGAAATTTGACAGTAGGTGGCATAAAAGCTGGGAAGGCCTTATTTCCCAAAAAACGAAATATCAACACTATAAATTAAAAAATAAAATCACTAACTTGAGACTACATACAGGAATTTCAATTTCAAGCAACAAAGGAGCGAAGTAAATTAAAAATGGCGTCGGCCGTAAATTAAAAAAGTAATTTGCTTGAAATTTTTTTACGAGAGACTTTACTGATACTATAAATATCTTTTATGCCTATCGTATATATTTATGACAATGGTGAAATTTTTGATGAAATTTTTTGTAATGTTTGTAGATTGTAGAAAAAGCTAGCTACGGCACACGGTTTTGACTGAACTTGCCAATCATAATCTAGGAAACCTTTGCTACGTTGTTTATGTTTAATTTATTTGTAAATTATTTATGCAGTATAATCATATCATCTTTATAATTATATGGTACATAGTACTGCAGCGACGGGTAGAATACGTGTGTCATTACTTCATTTCTATTCGTGGGTGTCGGAAGAGGGTAATTCTGTTGCATAACATCGTCAGCTGTAAAAGAGTGGAAGCCGAGCATTGCACGATTAGTTAACCAAATCCTCTCCTCTTACTTCAAGCCGGCAAGGCATCTGCGACACTTTGATGTTGTAGGTGTTCATTGACTGCGGTCAATCACTTAACATTAATTGAAACAGCTCCGCTTACCTGCTATAGCATAATAAAGTAATGCTCAGTTAAAAGGTTTGTTTCCATTATAATGATTTACACAAATAATTTCTAAACATTGAAATCGCGTTTAATTTTGACTAAACCATTAAGGGTATAAAGAAAGTCGGTTACATTTTAGTAAAAAGAAGACCTTTTAATGTCTTCAATGTTTTATATAAAAAGTTGATAAATTTGTTTATATAAAAATCTTAAAACCCTTTGCAAATTGTTTAGTTTTAATTTTAAATACATTCGCGTTAAGCTCTACAGAAGGTTAAGGTTTAGTTAAAAAGTTTTTTATAATTAAAAACAGTAATGTTTGAATTCAAATAAAGAAATTAATTCACACTTACTCACAATTTTCAACTATTTACTCACACTTCTCAATCCTCGAATTACACAGGTCAATCTTTTAATTAAATTTGGACCCTATTATATACGTCATTAAGTAAAATATACCCTGAACACACGGACGGACCTTTATTATACCATTACACTTTATTTGATTCAATATTTAAATGAAAATTTATTAAGGGTTTAACTTCAGTGTATATATATAAAGATATGTTTAAAGGGACTTAGAAATGCATTAAATTATATTTGCTTTGAAAGTATTGAATACAAATTAATGCAAGCTTTTAATCTTTTATTTAATTTAGCTTGTTAGAAAACCGTTTGATGTCTACAATGTTATATTTAGAAATTTAAAAACATTAAAAGGCAAACTGTTTCTATTACAATCTCAAAACGCTTTCTAAATTCTCTAATTTCTAAATGTATTTATGTCGTTATACATCAAATATAATCTAAACTAATATTATAAAGAGGAAAGCTTTATTTGTTTGCTTGTATTGAATAGGCTCAAAAACTACTGGACCGATTTCAAAAATTCTTTCACCATTCGAAAGCTGCTTTGCCCACGAGTAACATAAGCTATACTTTAGGCTATATATACAGGGTGTCCAGTAGCTAAGTTATCATCCCCCAAGAGATGCTTCACTCATTACGGGACACCCTGTATAAGCGAATGAATATAAAAATCGATAATTTATTCAGCTCCAACCCGTTTATATCACGGAATCCAATTCAAAAAACTTGTATTTGAACCCGTAACGAAAACTAGTTGAAAATTCAATAACAGGAAGTTCGCAAAGTTTGACATTTTCCCCGGACGGGGGTCGCCATCTTTATTCCGGAGTCAATGTCAATTATATTTGGAATTCGACCTTTGTTTTTTATTAAAATTGCTAGTTCTTGCCCGTGGCTTCGTTGGTGTTAAATGAGGTCTATAGAGCAATAAATGTACTATAATATCACCTAATAAAAAAAGCCTTTTTGGATGGGGTATTTTATAAAATCCGTTCAGATTGCGTTAGTTAGAAAGTAGGATAGCATGAAGAATACTAAGACTAATGTATACTAATTATATATAAAAAATTTCGCCAAAAAATAGAAAATTTTTTGTTTATCACTTTTTAGTGTCCGTGAAGGGTAATCACATCATCTATTTTGTTCATATATTCATCATTAAACCTTTATCGCAGAGCTTATTCCGTTGATTTTTGAGGAGTTCCCTGGAATATCTTCCACTGGAACTCTACTCTTTCGAAAGCAAAAAGAATCTTTTAAATCGTTTCATAAATGCCGGAGATATGCGGTAACATACATAAAAAATAGGGTCGAATTGATAACCTCCTCCTTTTTTTGAAAGTCGGTTAAAAACCGACCAAGTGAGAAGAGAATAAAGACCATAAGTCGAAGATTATGCTTCACATCACTATGCTACGTAGGTCCTGCGCCTGATCTCTCTCCGGTCGTGTCGGTCTGCCGTCCCATCGGGTTATGAGAGTGAAAGAATAGAGACTGCACCTGTGTTCGCGCGTACACTTCTGCACTATATTATCTTTTGCACAGCTGGCTAGTCTCTGTTCAGATTGGCCACCATGAATCAGTAAACTATTAGACGAAAAATATTCTCATACCTTTATTGTACGCTCCGTATTACATCCAAAATTAATTGTTTCAACAAAGACTGGTACCACGGTATAACATACATTTAGCACAAAGGGGCAATCGCAATGTTCGTAACTCATCGCCGCACCACACAGTGCATAGTTGTAAACAAGACCAGTCGGGCAAGCAATGAATATTCAAGCATAGCCGAGCCAACGAGCAAACGTATGGTAAAGCCTTGAGATAACTTGGATTATTATTTCGGTGTGAATGGGACTGATTAAATTGCATACGTAGACTTGTTTACTGGGTTTAATATTTATGGTACGTTCTAGATTCCTTGGTATACATTTCAAATAGTACAGGTAGGGGTTTTGACCACTATTTTGTATAGAAAAAGAAATGTTTGCACATACTAATATACATTATTGTAGTAAAAGCTGAGTTCTACGGTTTCACCTGCGTATTTATCTCGTAGGATTTTCGGGAAAAAACTATCCTATGTCATTCCTAGTGTTTCAAAGAATCTCTGAACAAATTTTCATCCACATCAGTCTTGTAGTTTCGGAACTTATCCAATACAAACAAACAAATCTTTCCTCTTTATAATATTAGTAAAGACATGTAAAAGATCATATAAGTTAATGATATTGAGTATTCAAGTCTTTAGTTCTGTCGCTATAAAAACATAATTTTTTTTATATTTGTTGTTCCAGTGACATGAAAAATCCTTCATCAGTGAAACTTAACCTTCTCACACATAGGCAGACAAACCGATAAACTTACAGTTTTATTGAACAGCATCCATAAATGGCAGAAAAAATGGAGATCTATCTGGTGCTTAAAAATCTGATAATTATATTATTTTTTGCACATCCTAATTGCTAAGCATAGGCTCTCAATTCCCGCGTCCGATCTTGAAATTTTCATTAATTTAATCAATGTATTTTCCTCAAATATTACCTGTTTTCCTTTCTACAACAAAAACCTTATTTCGTAAGAAGTTTCGTTAAATAACAGCGACTTTGTACGCTTGTATCGAAGTTCGGATAATTCTGAGTTTTGTTCGCTAAGTCGAGTATAGGGGAACGTTCCAATGTATTAATATACTAGCTGATCCGCGCGGCTTCGCTCTCATAGCATAATGTTATACATAGCCCATAGGTTCCCAAACTTTTTCAATCCGCGACACTTACGAGTATAGTCAATAATAATAATTTAATAATAATAATGTATTTTATTCTCACAATCAAAATCAAAAAACCACTAGAAGTTGACAATAAATTGCAATAACAGTATCAGTTTAACTCGGATCGCGACTGGCATCTTAGCTGGGTCACAAAGCAACCTGTGTTAAAGATGTCAGTCCCTTCCCAAGTTCCCGGTTATATGTTTCGACGCCTTATTATCAGTGGGGGGTGAGATCTTGTTTCAAATTAAGGGGTCAGATAATCGAGACAAATCAATGGGGGGGAAGCAATGGAGTCCTCGCGACGCACAGCTTGGGAACCCCTGGCCTATCAAATATAGCCTATTAGCCTATGTTACTCGTGGATAATGTAGCTTTCGAGTTTGGAAAAAAATTAAAATCAGTCCAGTAGTTTTAGTTTATTCATTACAACCAAATAAATCTTATTATCCTCTTTAAAATATTAGTGTAGAAGTAAGGACTACTATTAATTAATACTATAATAACAATGTAATCAATCAAATCAATGGCTGTTGAAATGAGTAACTATCGAGTTTCTTGCCGGTATCTTCTCGATAGAATCGACTTTCCCAACCGCTGGTAAATTAAAAAAATGACTACTCATAAGTACTTGAAAATCAGCCCTGTGATCATTCTGTGGCGCAGGATTCGCTGAGCGGCTGTCATATTTGCCATGCACACTCCCGTACAGCACCTCTTTATATCCGTTATCTTTGTTTTGTGGTAACTGTGTGTGTGTGTGTCAAATAAAATATTTTCTTTCTTTCTTTCTTTTACTTTGTAAAAAGTTTACATGAATAAGAATATTTTCTATTCTATTTCACTCTCGAAGTCTGTAAGGCCCCACGTCAGCAGTTAAAGGTTAATCTCAATACACCCCCATCCTAACAAAGATGCAACTTTCCGTGTACACGACTGGCAACTTTAACGAACGAACTCCGAATTATCTTCACATCGATACGAACCGCATTTACTGGAAATTCTTTAAATTAGGTGTTTCGGGATAGAAAAATATATATTTAATATTATATAACATTATACTACGGGACCGAAGCCGCGCGGATCAGCTAGTATATTGTACATTCGAAAGTAGTATTGGGTGTATGTTTGTCTGTCTTCATCAAGGCTAAAACACTGAACCGATTTAGATGAAATTTGAACGGATGTTTGAAACCCGAAAAAGGACATAGCTTTTTTGAACGGGAAATATACGCGGGTGGAACTGTGGAACACAACTAGTTAAAGATAAATATATCATTAACACGCTACTCACACGATCGAACTCGTAATCCTTCACCGGCTTAGGTACAATACCAGACGTGAGGTATTCTTTAATAAGTTATAATCTGTTGCTGCAATCTAAACTTAATAAAGATTATATCAAAAGTATGAGACTGTGTGTCTTTTCACATCAGACGGACGATTATAAATGTGAATCTGATCTAAAAGTATCTAATATCAAAGCAAAATTTAAGGCCAAATTACATTATACAATTTATCGAAACGATGAGCAGTCTCTGCAGATTGAACGTTGTGATTACATTTGACTAGATCGCTCTCTTCCTCAGTTGGCAGTCGAACGTCGTGTTGGAAGGATGGCTCCTACGCTCTCTAAAATAATCCTATTTTTTTATATTTATAGAAAAAGATGATAAATTTAAAATATCGACTTGTAGGAAAGGATTTCAAAAATTATGTACAAATGAATTCTACAAAATTTTATCATATTTTGAACTAACTCCGCCCGCAGTTTCGCTCGCATAGGCTACAAAATTTTCGACATATGATTTTTTATGAATTTAGAAGCGTATTTCTCGTCAACGATTTATTAATACAAAAATCTATAAAGAAATCGGTGTATTTCATTTTAAGGACCTTTCCATTGATTCCTCATTTAATTATTTATTTGCGAATTAATTATTTTAGGCTTTAGTTTTACAAACAATTTTTTTAAGCTGTGGGTTTAAGATCTATAAAACATACATATTGCATAGCCATAATTACTCTTTTAGAAAATATTCAATTTACGATAAAATCGACATATCTTTATATATGTCCAGAATATTTACGATAATATCTCTTTCTTTTTGTACATACATTTTTACTCCACATGTGTCGGCATCGAACGCCGTGCGGCGACTGAGCTCTCTGTCTCTCTAACTGCGATTACACACTCCGATTTACGTTCTAAATAGGAAGTTAGAACGGTCGAGCACCCAAGATTTGACTAAATAGGAAGACTAACTTCCTAACAGCGATTATACTTACGATTTTCTTTCGATTTCTATTTACTAACTACGATAAATTGGTGCGTGTAATCGCAGCGTTATATAGTTTGTAACGTCTAGTACCTGCATCGGAATTTGAATATATGATATCCCCAATTAATACTTTTACAAATTACTAACCTTCTATTTATGTCTTCATATAATTAATTTAAACGTCCATTAAATTAAATATCACATAAAATCTTGCTAACGCTATCAAAAGTCACAAACCGTTCTAAATATAACATCCAACTAAACCGAAAAGAAATAACGTAATAAACGAAAACCGTCAATTTTCATAACCACATATCATAACTAGCAAATAACCCTGAACGCAAGTTGACAGGCCGCCATGACACCACAGCATCGCGCCAAAACTGACATGCGTTGACAGCTGTCACTTTGCGACGCGCGCGTAAACTGTATAATTGTTTATTGTGCCACTGTTTGAATTAATTTAGCCACAATCAGAATTAGGGTGGAATGCTATGTAATTGTTTTGGTATTTATGTTAATATTTAGGCGCCTATTATATTATTGGTAGTTTAGTCAGGAAAATAGTCGTTTTAATGTGAACTATTTAGATTTATTAATAGAGGAACCTTCAAGAGATGTGTTTATATGTCCATGAAGGGCCGGCAAATTTTGAACAAGACAAAGATTTGGAATCTCTGGACAAGTTTCATTTGTGAATGATAAACATAATATAAGATACAATTTAATAAATAATGAATCTCAAAAGTAAAAGCAAACACCGTTACAAAAGAAATGGCTTTCCATAAACGTCACAATGGTGTCTATGATTTACAACCATAGACACATCCCAAACTTATCTACTTTAAACTTGTATAGTCTGTACACAAACTTCAATAATAAATCGCTCGATTCTGATACGATTGGAATATTTCGATAAAACATGAACTTTTGTCGAAAAATGAGTTATGGAGATTTCGTAAAAGGACACTTCAAAATATACTCAATTCGCCAGAGAATAAAGTTGAAATCGACTCGTTGAGTTTGTAAGGAAAAGAATTCGAAATCGCTGGAAGGTATTTTCATGGATGCGTACTTTTTTCATTTTAAACTTTGCTGAATCATGTGTTAGAATTGATCGTATAGAGTGTCTGGGGAGTCGACACCTTGAGATTGTTAAGTTAGGCGAAAATGCACTTGCATTCAATACTGGACTTTAGGTAATTCAAGAATTTAGAAGATTGTATATTGCAGCTGAGCTCCCGTAGGATTTTCAAGATAAAAACTATCCTGTCCTTCATCGGGTTTCAAAGATTCTCTTTACAAAATTTCATCCAAATCGGTCCAGTAATTTCGGAGCCTATTTTATTGAAACAAACAAAAAATAAAATGTTACCTCTTATAATATCAGTATGAATAAAGGATTTTTATTTTTATCGACAAAAAAATACCTTTAAGTTTATTACAAGAAAACGATCAATTAGTAAACTAGTGAGACCATAGTCAATATTCGGGTCAGGGTCTTCCAAAAACAAACTAAAAGAAATCCATGTTTACATTTAATTTTCTGGATATATATCAAAAACTGTCACGAAGATATTGAAACACTGACGAGGGACAAAGTCATATTTTATAGTCATCCTCGTATAGTTCTTTATTCATGAAATTGAACAGTAGTACATAGTCTTGAATTGAATATTTCAGAACTTGTTGGCTTTGATGTGACAATTTTAGTGAAAGTTAAATATAGTCGTTGGTGATAAAATAGACGCCAAATTATTAGTTAGACTCTTATTTTTAAATGAGAAATAAAGGTGTATTTACAGCTTGCCTTGTATAGCAATACACATTTTTATATTACTTAAAAACAAATATATATTATTATATTTATACAAAAGCGATATTCAACAATTTTCGTAGATCAAGGAATTTATTAATAAAAAGCTTAACAATATAAGAGTATAATATACGACCTTGTTAACTCACAGTCTGGAAATTAAAAACATAATTTGTAAGCGAATGTAATTACAACAAAATGAAGGCAATCAGGTAATATCGTTAAATCGGAAACGATGATTGGCCCTAGAGGGACAGTCAGCAAGAAAACTCGATTTTTAAATTCAATTTTCTGTTAATCGATAAAGTTGTTAGAAACTGCCCCTCTGTGGTTAACCAATACTATTACTAGTGGCTTGATTATATAGAGGAAAGATTTGTTTCTTTGTTTGTATTGAATAAGCTCCGAAACTACAGGATTTTTGGATGGAGTTTTGTACAGAGATTCTTTGGAACCCCAGGATAACAATATAGTTTTTATCACGAATAACCTACGGGAACGGGTGACATCGCAAAAAAATTAAATTAAACTCGCCTATTTTAAACTTCCTATCTTCATAACCCCATGCCGATTTTGCTTATCAAGTGCAAGAATTTCTTTTGCCTTAATTATTTGCCTATAAAATTTTATCAAGGTCGGATTAACGATACACCAGATATCGAACAATCTTTTCTTTTTTCATACAAACATATAGGCCCGTATTAATAAACCGATCTCAGACTTGAGTATGCTCTTGAGATGACATTTGTGACGTTGCACTGAATAGAACAGCATACAGTGCAACGTCACAAATGTCATCTCAAGAGCATACTCAAGTCTGAGATCGGTTTATTAATACGGGCCATACTCTGGTCCATCTCAACTCTAAGACCTCATTTCACTCAGAAATTTAATATTAAAAAAATGGTTTCAATATCTAACAATATCTCATCCTTTATGAAAAACTGTTAAATAAAAAACTTAAAATTAGAATCTTATTTATTGCTAACCGTACAAGCAAAGGCATAAATCTTGTAATTATAGGATATTTTCAAATGAATAGGTTTTCGTGAAAAAAAGCTATATTTTCCAGTAAAGAGCTGTATCAATTATAATAACAGTATGAAATTCAAGGACTTTTGATTTATGGAATGTAATTTAACGGTATCTATTAAATTATTATACCATGGTATAAGATATTTGACTTTTGAATTTTTTTTTATGTATCCATGTTCAGTATGATATTTTGTATTCTTTGGAGGCCTCAACTGTAATAACAATGTAACTGGTAAATAAAAAAATGACTATAAGTACTTTGTAAAAAAGTTTACATGAGTAAAAAACCGCTTAGTAACGCAGTTCTACCCACGTAACTTCTGATTCCGTGGCAACTTCGGGCTTAAAAGTAACCCATATGTTAGTCTGAACGCTTACATAATATGTATACGAAGATTCTTCATAATTGGTTCAGTAGTTATTGCGTGAAAGAGTAACAGACATACATACATCCTCACAAACTTTTATAATATTAGTAGGATTCTATAAGATATCGATTATCGCCCACGGCTTCGTTCGTGAACAGTAAAATTTGTCCGGTTTTTCAAAGCGGCTGTTCAAGTAGAATCGATGTGACATTTTCACGAACTTTGAAGCGAATATTTCGTTGACTATTTGAACAAAAACATCCAGCGATTTATATGATATTGAAGCATGTACAAAAAGATACATGAAAGTCACATGATATAGACTCAAACTTTTTCATAAATTTTGCCGTGTGACCATTGAATCTAAAATTATGAGAAATAATATATTATTCCTAGTACTATATAATTATTTGCATATTATTTTTGCTTAACAAAATAATTAAGATTAAAAATAGCAAAAAATACAATTTTGAACATTTTTTTTCATTTTATTAATAGCATACAATAAATGTTTCTTTCTTTCTTTCGATTTAGATTTTAACTTCTTAGATGCCATTAAACATATAAATGTTTGTCATGAAATGCATGCACCCTTTAATTTACAATAGCAGAAAACTTCGTAGTACTTGATAATTACAAGATACGATTAGTAAAAAATAATTTTAAAAATAAATAAAAAAAATACATTTTGTTCACGACTGTACTCATTCAGGAGTAATGACAAGGCATACTTATAAAGATTTAAGTTGATCTGTGAAGTTGATTAACGTCTGGTTCTGTTCCCGTGTAATTGCGATGATTAATTGAATAATTATCAGATTAAGGACGAATTTTGGTCAAGTGTGTGTCGGATTTATATTTCCAATTCAATTTTTTTTCCATTATAATAACAAATGAAAATAGTACAAAAAAGCAGTCTTATTGCCTAAAGCAATCTCTACCAGATCGATAGAAAAGGCAAGCTTTATTTATTTTTGTATTCAAGAAAGAAAACATAAAATATGTATTTTTAAGTTACTTATTAAATAAGACATATTTTAAATGGATAGTACCATTATGGAGCACAATTAAATAAACTTTAATACACTGCTTACAATTGCACTTGAAAAGATCTCTGTTAAATGAATTAATAATTATCTATGAAAAACATCAATAGAGAGTTCACTTGTTTGCGCACATACTTGTGCACTATAATATCTCCTGCTTACCTGGCTGATCTCTGTTGCCACTATGACCGCTATCGGTCGATTAGGCTTTATTATTTATACATAGTCGAGCAATAATAAGCTCTGTTAAGAAATGACCATACATTCAAAAATGTTACCTAGTTCTTTAAAATATTTAAAGAGATCCGTACAACGTCCATCTGAGAACGAGCGAAAAAAGATGTTTTCTTTAAACACCTTTGTTAAAACTTTAACCAAAGCAAAAATAATTCACTCCTTTGCAATTATTTTAAACCGATCTTTTTAACAAGTCACGGGCAGCTTATATCCTGTATCTAGATCATCTATGTAGGTCACGATCTCTCGTTACGTCTAGATATTCTGAAAGTTGGCTTCATTCCGCCGGATTATATCTTGTATAAGTTTTTATTAATCTCGAGATATTTTTCGGTATATTGCTTATTTTAAGACGTATCTTGAGTTTTCATCTTAGAATGGAACGTTTTTTCGCGGAATTGAGAGATCGTGAGATGTTTTTGATGCAATAGAACAAAATAAGAAGGGAGAAATATAAACTTATTTATCGCATATTGTTTTATACAAACATTAGTAAAACACGAAATGTTATTCTGTATGCCAATCAATGATATATTATAATGTATAGAGAATATGTTATATCCATAGAAGAATGCGACCATGAAAGACAATGTCGTCTTTTGACAATCCCTTCATAGTTGAGTTTAAAACTCTTTATTTTCGAGTTCTTACCTATGATATGATACTTTCCGTTTATATTTTTATTTGCAGAATGGTTCGTGCATTTTCTATATACACACGAAGGCATTATAGCTTTCTGTCGTAACCAAGCCACCGTTGCTATGTAAAGTTCTGTCAACAATCTTTCGTAACCAAGGGAGTGTGGATATACATGTATCAATTTGAAATCTTAAAATTAGCGTGCTAGTAACATATCTATAGTTATATAATATCATTGATGCCAATATTAAAATTCTACCGTGTCAAGGCGTGTTAAGTACTCGTTAAAAAGCGCGTAAGCTGTCAAACTAACATGGATCGATGGGCATGTTTTATTTTCAGTTTTATTCTATTTTATTTTATATAATACACTACAGTTTTATTATCGGTATAAAACTTTTGAACGTTCGTGTGTAATCAAGTATTCATAGACAATCTATCTTGTTTTATAAATATCTTATCGTGGTATAATGGTAGTCCATGTTTCAAATTCAAATTCAAATGCAAATCATTTATTTTTCTAAATTGTTTTTTTTGAAACGTCACATACATATTTTATTTTATATTTACCACTGATTCCGAAGTCAGTGTCTACTGAGAAGAACCGGTTTAAGTTAAAAGCAATGTAAGACATCTCACGTGAAGTTCTGTCCCATAGCGAATAAAGCCCCTGACATATTTAGTTTCATATAAACGGAAAACGTTTAAAACAATCGGAACAATTTTGTAAGAATAGTCAAACGATAGTCATACGCTTATTCCCGTAGTTCAAACTTCTGAAGTAGAATAATATTTGAGAAGTTTAAATAGGCCTCAAATTACATAAATAAAATTAAAAGTTTTTTTTTTTCTCACACTTATTATCACAGACAAATTAATATTTTGACTCCTTATCTAAAATTAAGTGTGGGACTGGTGCCTAAAATAGACAATTATATACCTGTACTATACGTCACACATAGAGATTATTTGAAAGAAAGAAAAAGCATTTATTCCAGAAACACACAAGAAATATAAAAAAGAAATAAAAAACAATTAAAATTAAAATAAAGGGAAAAACCAAAACAAAAATAAAAATAAAATTTGCATTCATATTTTGCAACATTTACAAAAATCTCCAATTTAATGCTCTTTTCTTCCACAGTAAAACCAAAATCAGTGGAGGTCATCACAGGCGATGGCAAGGTGCTGGCCGACGGTGACACCTACGGGCCGCTGCTCGAGCGCGCCCGGATGAACGTCACTTGTATAGTGGTGGATGGGAAACCGCAGCCGAAGGTGACTTGGTACTTCAATGGGAAGGAGCGATTGGATGGTAAGTGTTTGATATATGTCGAACGACTTATTTGTTTATTGTGCTTATTCTTAAATTAGTTATACATTAAGTTCTAAATTATATGTTTAATTTTTTTGGTTCTGTGAATGTATCAACTGTGAATGAGCCAATAAAATAAATTAATAAATAAACGACTAGCGCAGTGGGTGTGACAACGGTTTATTGAGGGGGTGTAGGTTCGATCCACACAAGTAGAAAATTATCCATTCCATTCGTCTCCCATCTTGTTCTACTCCTCTCCCAACTTCCTAAATTAATCCTGTCCTTTTCCCCTCCTCTTCCATTAAGCCAGCAAGGCGTTTGCGACACTCTTATGTGGTAGATGTTTATGGGCTTGGGTCAGTCACTTAACATCAGCTGAATCGCATGGTCCGCTTGCTTTATGCGAGTCGAGATGCCTTGCCGGCTTGAAGGTAGGGGAGAGGATAAGGAGAGGATTAATCATAGGAAGTTGGGAGAGGAACAGGACAAGACGGAAGAGGACAACGATCTGCGACAATTTCGTTTGTGAGCAACGCATCGTTGTCAAATCTCTTCTGAAATTAATCTGATTGTTATCTATAGTTATGTTTTTTTTAATTACTTAGAAACCAAGCATTAGTATGTTAGATAAAGGTAGGTAGGTCAGTCTATACTCAATATATCCTCAATATTCTATACTACTCATGAAACCGACTTAGGCTTGGATTTATTCTCTAATCTGTGGTATAAACAGAACTTTATAATAAACAGTACACACGAATGCACAAATGCCCGTCCATTTTACATTCCCTATCTTTCCACGTGACCTATTTAGTACTTATATCGAATACCAAAATCGAATAACCGCGTTTTATCTAGATGACCTAACTGCCGAAATTAACCGTGCATACGAAATGTAGCTATTTGTAATTTATAGCACATAGAAATGAGAATTGGTGCGTGTAAATAATTGGTTGGTTCATTTACACTGTTTTCTTGTTTGGGTTAATTGTTGTTGGATACGTTAGTGATGCAAAGGTATTTATGGACAAATGTGCCACCTAGGTGATTGTTACGTCCTATGGTTGTACGTGAGTATTAAATAAAAGATTCAAATATCAATACGTAGGCACACAGCTCAACGGGTACGTCTGCACGCCACAGATAACAGGTTCGAAGTGTCAGAAGTGACACTAGTGCCCCAATGGTCTGTGTGCTAACATTTATTATTTGTCATGAACACCACAGTGATCATCGCCGGGTGCTGTGTATGAAGATACATTACACTAGAATTATTAATTAGGCGTTTTCTAAGCCTCCGTGAAGCGGTAATCAATAAATATGAAATAGAAGAATGGATAAAATGGCTACCTGTAGATAGAAGACGTTATGACGGTTCTGAAAAATATTATATTTCATTCAGAATTTCATTGAAGTTAAAAGGTTTTTGATTAATTTAGCACTCGGGTGATTTTTTTACACCACGTAAGGTAAACTTAGTGAAAAAAATGAGCAAAACATGGATTATCGGCTTACATCCGATCTAAAAGAGGTGTTAAATGTGCTGATTACAACCCTTTTGCCATATTATTAAATAATTTAAAAAATTTGAACAAAGACAAAAAGATAAGAAGAGACAGGCGAGGCCTACGCCGAAAAGGCGACTAGTACCATAGATAGGAAATAATAGTTTAAATTTTACAAAATCTAAAGTTAAAAAGTTATATAGTTCTTAATTTAAAAATCATATTATGTTACTATGTAAGTTAGTAGAAATAAATGGCTTCATTATTATTAAAAGATAAGAAAAATCTAAATTTCAATCCAGAAATTACAACTTAACTTACTATGCCATTGGGAGCTGCTGAAAATCAGCGCTGCGACTAACGTAGCAGCAGCATACGCTGAGAAGAGAGAGTTTCCCTTTCAACGTCACACTGCTCCTTGTGTGTTATTAAGTTATTATTTGTGTCTTATTATCTGTGGTTTTTGTATCAATCTTTTTTTCTTTCTTTCAACTTTGTTTGTCCAAAATACAAACGTTCACATTTATAATATTAGTAGCACAAACCTAAATATAATTTTAGCATTAGCATATCTCAACACAAACAAAGCCGCTTGTTGTAAAGCATCGCAAACGAGAACAAACTCTAAACAAACTCAATGGCTTAAACGTTGGAAATTTGTTAAAAACCTATCGATTTACGGGCGAAGAACACGCGTCGTTTACTCACTGTGCAAGCGAT
>LQNK01000972.1:0-11774 GCA_001586405.1 Phoebis sennae
TTACTGTTTCCTCGATCACTGATACTGTCACTTGCCTAAGTACATAATTTATCTTAATGTGCAATTTGCCTATGCTTGGAGATTCAAGATTTATAAGTAAATTTATGTTAGTTTGTATTGCATTGTAGTAAAATAAACAGTTTATCGCGAGTGTTTTATATTGAATAAAAAAGCTATTAACGGATTTTATGCGCGGTTTATTATTATACATTATTTTTACGACATTTTGAATAGTTTGCAGCGATCGTGGTGACAAGTGACAAAACGTTAAGTTAATTAATGATGTATGATTAAAATCTGTAAAAAGCATTATTACTACATAATTTACACGATAATAAACTCGTCGCAAAAATATAAATTCATATTAATATCCAGTAATATAACGAACCCTCCTCTCTCGGAACGCTCATCCGTTTTCCGTTTTCGCTCAATTTTTTTCAGAGAAAACAAACAAACTCTCCAGCTTTATTTAGCATTAGAACCATAGATTCCTTTCTTAGGAATTAGAACACTTACTTAGCTCCTCTTGGTATCACAAGTTTGCGAGCGTCTCAGAGGGTTCCAAGCAAAGAAACATTTTCTCTTCTAAGGCTAATTCAAATATTTCAGAGATCATGCAAAATAAATAAATATTGTTTATAAAAATAATATCCCATTTAAGAATTATAAGAATCTTTAACACTACGGTCGCTATTTAACCCATCCCCAAGAATTTGCACAAATCATTAGGTAGTCAGGCGAATGTTGGGAAAAACAGGTTGCTCTCCAAAGTGCAGTGTGTTATTTAAGGCAATCCGAGAAACATGCAAATTGCTATTTAGATGACGGCAAGTCAATGATCGAGGCTGTACTACCAAACTCAGATACAGCGAAATCAGAGATTCGTATTACAAGCTTGTTAATTTAATCACGCTTTAGCGATAAGATCGCCTTGTACTAATCATTTCTATTGCTATACCTTTTCTTGTTGTATCCTCTCCTTGTGTCATAAAGAATTATTCATTCATTTATATATTCATTCATTCACTCTAATCTACAAAACCAATGGATTTGAAACAAAATATCTACGTAATACTACTTCTCTTAGGCCCGATTTCTATAAACAACGGAAAGTCATAGTATTACAAATACTAATCGTTTTCATTAACGGTATCGGTTATAATCAACTAATCGGAACCAAGTTTTGGTATGTTAACGCCACGTTTATTATACATACGCTTTAGACTTACGCCTAGTAGGATATTGTACTGTCCGTAAGAAAAACGACTATTTACTACGTTGGGCATTAGTTTGCGCGGGTGAAACCACGGGGAAAACACTAGCTTTAATAGTGTGGATGATGTTATGTTACGATAAGTCGTAACGTTATAATAAATGATAGTCGTAAACATTTAAATTGCGTTTGTAATTAAGAGGCAGAGATTAAAGGGATAAGTGTCGTGGATATGTAGATCTACGGATTATTCTTGGTGGTCACACGTAGACAATTTTAAATGAATTTGAATGAATCTAACTACTCGCATATTCAATGTTTCGATCCACGAATTTCTGTTGTATGACGGAAAAATCGACACGAGCATCAATTCATAAGAATATTCGTGTCTTGCCGAATTGTGTGCAGTTCACACAAACGGAACACAAAATCCTATAATGTAGTGGTTATAGCTTCCTGGCTCCTGCCACGCTCCGTTCCACACCAGCGCACGCATGTGCCCAACAATTCTTCATTTACGTTCACAACTCTTGAACCGGGGTTGCCAGTATCTTTTGATACGAATATAGTACCTTAACAAACGGAAAAAGTACAGAACCTACTCACGTACAACCGGAAAATTAATAAAGTATTTCCACATACATATCGTCTTAAAGTATTTGCTTGCTTGGAAGAAATTGCTTAGAAATACAGGAACTTTTCTGTACAATTACAATACATACGTTGTAAAAAATATATCCTTATTATACTTAGATAAGTTATACATATACTTATATAACTTATACAGATGTATAAGTTGTGTACGAAAAAAGATATAATATATCTATCTTCTATATAAATAAAAATAATTTTCTATTCGTAAGTCTCACTACAACTCGAGAAGGGATAAAAGATTTGACTAATTTAGTCTTGAAAGTTTAAATATTCGTGGAAGTCCAGGGAAGGTTTAAGGTTTAAACGCCCACTTCACAAAATATGAAGAAACTGTGAATAAACTAGTAAAATTCGCCAAAAATGGCGGTACGAAGTTCGCCGGGTCAGCTAGTAAATAAATAAATATATACCTAAGATACAATTATCTAAAATAGCGAACAATACTTATAAAATATGTATGGCAACCTTAAGTCGAACGGCCTAACCGTAAATCTTACCAATTATTAAGACTCAAGGCGCTTCAATAATAATATGTTTAAGAGTTATTAGGCCTAATTTAGATGCAATAAAATGTTATTATACTACTATAATCGAGGTTTTCATATAATTGCCAAACCTACTTTAAAGCAATTAAAATCGATGATTTTATTTATAAATAGCCGTGCGCTGCGGTTTCACCCGCGTAACTTCTGATCCCATGGCAACTCCGAGATTAAAAGTTGCCTTTATGTTATTCTGAACTCTTACCTACATGTATGCCAAGTTTCATCATAATCGGTTCAATAGTTTTTGAGCAAAAGAGTAACAAACAAACATACATATTTACATACATCCTCACAAACTTTCGCATTTATAATATTAGTAGGATATACTTCTTAACTTTTCTGGATTCTTCTATAAATTTCAATTGTTTTAAAAGTTATGATACCGCTTCTAGATAAATGCTACAATAATGAACCTTCATTCACTCACTGTTTAATCGCATTTGCGATGAAAAAATGCGATCATATTTTCTAGACATTACACGGTATTAAAAACGTAAAAAAATACTTCGTTCGATCTTCAATTAAGGACAATGACTGATACTAAGCGTAACTATTATAGTACCTCATACGAAAGAATATATTTTTGAATGTACAAAGAAAATCATAACACAAATACTTATTTATTAAGTGCAAACACTTGATACAACAGAATAATATGAATCCATAAGCTTTTATCCATAGGCAAAAAACGCACCCATCTGTGCTCTGCAATGATTTAGCTGAGCTAGAAGCAAGTTACTCCACAAAAATGATAGGGATAAATCTATCATAACAGTTGTATAGCTTCGCTGTCTATCAGCACGCGGCAAGCGACCAGTAAGCCTACACAAACAATTTGTCACGTCCATGCGCCGGCGCGGCGCAGGAATTGTAAAAACGGGCTCCACCAGCTCCATAAATCCGCTTTAATCTATCACACCGTCTGTTATTATCAGTGGCTGTGGGAGTACCCACTGTGTCACCGCAGCATAGACTAACTGCTATTTTATTCGACTGTGCGCGGTAAAAGGCTATAAAGAAGTTAATGTATGCGTATGAACTTCGTCTTGATGGCATTTTAAGGTAATTTTGTCGGTATATATGTACAAAACGACGAGTAATTTATTCATATTAAGATACTTAAAAATAAGTAAGTTCATTTTTGATTTTAAGAGAAAAGATTGATGGAATTGTTTGAACTGAAATTAGACCAATGTTTTTTGTATCTTAGTTTGAAATCGTGTTAGAAAACGAGAGTGCATATTTCATTGCAATAACAGCAAAGCAACAAACATTCCTGTCAACTTGTATCGTGTAGTGTGTAAAGCTGTCCTTAATCGTATTTTTTCTCGTCATGATCGCGTGAATGATATAATGAGAGAGATTGGAGACCATCCATCACGCTTGATTGTGTGAAATGACGACACGACGTTACCGCTGATGTATGTGACATACTTGTATGCCACTTTTTAATAGTTCTACATATGTTTTACGCGGTAAAAATTTACATTTAAATCACAAGTTATAACGAGTAATAAAATGATGCATAGGTTGTATTTAATTACTGATGACGCGTTAGATTTTTTGCTGCGTTAATTTATCCTTTTATACGCTAATTAAATTATAGTTTACGTGACTGTGGTAAAACCAGAACTTAAATATTGTACCAGTTACATCTTAAAGTATTATTTTTAAATGATGAATCAAAAATTTTATACCTCAAAAGAATTTTTTTTTTATGCTGTAGCAGGCAAGCGGAGCATGCGGTTCACCTGATGTTAATTTAATAACTAAACGGCATAATGTGTCATATCATCAAATAACAATGGAAACTATATTGCGTATATTATGTGAGGATATTTATAGAGGGTTTAATTATACATGACTTCCAGATGGCCAGTATCGAGGTGTCCCTGGGCGGGTCGCGGCGCCGCAGCGCCGGCGCGCGCGATGCTGCCAGAGAGCTGGAGGTGCTGCGGGGAGCCATCGCTGACAAGGATACCTTGATACAGAAGTAACAATCACCTCTTTTTATTTTGTGGCAGAGCAAGCAAAGGGGCAAGTGGGTCATCTGATGTTGAGTGATCACCGCCGCCCATGAACACCTGAAACATCGGGGGTGTCGCACGTCTCTTGAAGAGGGGTCTTCTTTTTACTACTCCTTTCCTCTTTTAAAACTAGAGAAATCTGCCTTATAAGCTAAATACACATGGATGTTAAAAATATACCGTAGAAGTCGAGAAAGGATGTTGACCAGTGGCAAAATATATCCTTAGCATGATCTTTTTATATTACGTAAACAAAGAAGCATACGGATTAAGTGATAAATTATTATTATTTATTACCACCCACGAATAACCATTACTATAGAAATATTGCAACATATAATTGCATTTGTATTGCAAGTTGCAATGCTTAAGTCATAAAATCACAAAGCATCTAAAATCCTCAGTTTAAAGAAGCAACTCAGCGCGTCCCTCAGCGCGGCACGGCTAGCAGCTCAGGCCGCGTCTCCGAGTCCTGGGCGAGGGTCGCGCGAGGAGAGCCCTGCAGCGCTGTCGGCGGAGGACCGGCGCGCGCTGGAGGAGCGCGCCAGCGCGGTGCGCGCGGAGCTCGACACCAGGCGCGCCAATATACAGGAGCTGAGGCGGCGGCTGGAGAAGACGCATGTCACTGAGTAAGTATTACGGTTTGTTAAAACTTAGAGACTGATCGTACATAGACACCTTTAATTGCTATGCAACTTTTCCGTAGTTTAAACATTCTATATTGATCTCAGTAGAATAGTTATGTTGACAGATGTCAATATTAATCTTTCATCATAGGATTTTTTTATTTTGATTGCTTCACTCATCCTTTGGGCAAACAACTCAAACGATAAATTTTAGTAACATATTTTGTAGT
This sequence comes from Phoebis sennae, assembly GCA_001586405.1. Classification (NCBI taxonomy): domain Eukaryota; kingdom Metazoa; phylum Arthropoda; class Insecta; order Lepidoptera; family Pieridae; genus Phoebis; species Phoebis sennae. The sequence continues at coordinate 5,296 of LQNK01000972.1, forward strand.
AACATCGACACACGCATCGAGCAAGCCGAGCTGCAGTACCAAGTGGGGCGCGAGGAGCTGGAGCTGCTGACGCTGGGCGAGCAGGCGCGCGCACTGGCGATGCTCATCGAGCAGGCGGACGCCGCGCGACAGCAGCGCCTCACGCTATACAGGTACAGCACTAACCCAGCTGCAGCACCAGGTGGGCGCGAGGAGCTGGACCTGCAGACGCTGGGGGAGCGGGAAATAGCAATTGGTGCAATAGTAACTCTAGGGTATGCAGACCAGCTGCAGTGGCAGCGGGTACATCACGAAGGACCTGCAAATGTTGTCGAGTGTACTTTGCCTCCGCCAAACACAGGTCAAATATTACTTACTGCCTCGTTGGTCTAGTGGTTGCATCTTTGACTACAGATCGAGGGGTCCCGGGTTCGATTCCCGGGTGGGGCCAAAAAAAAATGTTATTAGGATTTCTCTGACAAAGAAATCATAGTAACAGCCCTGAGTTTGGAAGTTGGCGGTGTTGGAACACCCCCGTGCCTCGGAGAGCACGTAAAGCCGTCGGTCCTGCGCCTGAACTCCCTCCGGTCGTGTCGGTCTGCCGAGAGTAAAAGGAAAAGAGAGTGCTCCTGTGTTCGCGCGTACACTTGTGCACTATAATATCTCCTGCGCAACTGGCTAGTCTCTGTTGAGATTGGCCACCATGGCCGAAATCGGTCTGGGGGAGCTAAATATTACTTACCCTCTTTGGTTTGTTAGATAGAAATCCCAGGTAAACATTTCCTTTCGCACCCCCTTTCCGTCATGAACTACACTACACGTTGCTGACTCCTCTTATATTTTGCTTGATGCTATACAAATTAAACCCCAAGCAAAACATTGTTTTGTTTTGATATTGCAACCTTTTCTCCACACCCAGATATGCATAATCAGATAATATGAATTGCGCAACGTCGTGAGAATCCATACAATTATATAATTTTTACGATTACATGTTCTCAAAAGTAGCGAGCACGTGTAAATCAGGACAAGCGTTTAATCGCTCATTTCGGTAATAACCACATGATAACACCTTTATATATCCGTTTATTTGTTAGGCGGGATACATACGAATTCGCACAGAAGAAGAAGAAATTAAATTAAGACAAATACTATGTACTATATAATTCAATGATTTCAGTATAAAATTGTTAATATGCAATTATAATTAGGCACAAATTTTATAACTAAAATAACTAATATGCGAAAGCATTAGAAGCACTAATTAGAAGTGAAAGCTTTCAGGAGTTTCACATTGTAATTTATTATATTAAATACTGCTATATTTAGATCTAACTAACAAACAAAAGAAAAAGTTATATAGAATTGTGATATAAATAATTCTTCTAAATTAGAAGATCTAGCGTTAAACATAGATATGGATTGCTTCAACGAAACCTGCTAAACGTGACCTATCCTTGAAATTTCACTCTCAATTCTCTTCGCCACAAATTTCACTCAACAAATATTAACGTTTCGTATACAAAAAGCCTTCGATAGTTTCGACACGACCCATCCATTGTGCGCAGAGGTTCGAAATCGTTTCTATGCTAATGCGGCTTATCTTGAGAAGATCTGCAGGCCATCAATAGAGGAAAGTCGGGCGTATCAATTTGTGTTGTTTCTGATAATAATGGCTTAACACCTGCATTTCCGTGCTCGTAACAATGGCATCGATGGAACATTACGATCATGGTTTCAAATTAATAACCCGGTTGAAGACAATGGATTAATTTATTGAGAATTAGATTTTCTGCTATCGACTTTGACCGACAAAATATAATGCTATAAACTATAAAGTTCCTATGTGTTAATCAGATCAAAAATGCTTTTTATTTAAACCAAATATACTTCTGTGTGCTTATATTTTTAGTAGTAATTGTTGATCTTTTAAATATTTTTTTAATGTATTATGGGAGGGATGTCTTCGATCACAAAAGATTTTATAAAAGGCAGCGCGTAAACTTATTCGGAATATAAAGATGAATATTAACCTCAAAAAAGACATGTTGAAGTGAATAACTTTAAACAGACAAAATACATTTTAATTTGGTTACATTTACGTTATTTTGCCTTTTAGCAGAGAATACTAACTATTACTTTGTAGGGTTATCATTACATACTAAGTACGGCATTATCAAACGTGCACCAGTTCACAAAACCGGTGTAATAAAAAGGTAAGATACGCAAAGAGTACCTTGGAAGTAACGGCGAAGTATGAACCTTGTGGGAGCCTCAGTTATCGCTTTAGAAGAAAACTCACCCACGCCGTAGCCGATCGATCATTAAGCCAATTGTTATAGCACTCACAAATCCATAATACGTAATTAACTTTAAGCTTAACATGTGAAGTAATTATTAGATATATCATTATTCTATGAGTTTGTCTATTGTTTTTATAGGAAAAAATATATAAAGCTTATTAATAAAGTATAAATTAACATTTATACAAATACCTACTGTGTTACCTATGATTGATCAGTGTACTCTACATTACTAACTTAACTACTGGTCGGTATAGGTACGCCATTCGTTAAGGCCATTCCAGACCACAGATACGAATCATTTTCATTACCGAGCGGTTATATTTATATATTAACCAATCGGAACCAAGTTTAGTAGTTATAGTATTAACGCCACGTTAATTATAGATACGTTTCACACTTACGTCTAATAGGATATTGTGCTCTACATAAGTAAAGTAGTAAAATATGTCCGCTCCGTCTCTTGTACTAATTGAAGCCACTTTTTCGTATAATCTCATCAAATAAAAAGCTTCTAAAGATTACCTCACCCTTCGTACTCACTTTATTAATATCGTAAGTCGTAACCAAATACCTGTTAACTTTGATGTTTTAGTACAAAGTTACTTCAAAATTTGCCATATAAATCGAAATACGTTAATCTATACTGCTTCTTTTCGTGGATTAAGTCGTCTGTATTTCCCAAGATCAGTAGCACAGAAAAACGCAAGTGCTATAGGATATGTCACCGGAGTTGTCATCATTCAAAATGATGGATGTGTGAACATTCGCTAACAATGCTGTACAAAACTGTGGGACATTGCTTTTTGTCAACGGGTTGTGTTTGTATCCTCTGTGTATGGAAAATTGAGTTACGGATTTTAAAGGACTTTCTTCCTTTAGATCAGTGGTTCCAGAAGGGAAAAGGTGGACGAGTGGTCAAATTGGTTTGTGACACTTGCTAGCACGAGATTTATGTTTTAATCAAATACTAATAATGATATAAAAGTGGTCCTTGGCCAAAAAAAAGGTTGGGTACCCCTGCTTTAATTTACTCCTTTAGATAAGTTTGAAAAAGGTTGTAATTCATTTTCTGATTTTTATGTGTCGTTTAGTTATTCATATTACACATAAGTAATACAATGAAAAATAAAAATGATCAGACACAAAAAACATTTAACATTAAACAGAAATTTTTCAGTAGATTTATCTAAAAACCTTATTTCAAAATCTGTAAAATTATTAAATTACGTAAGAATATTTTTTAAATTCCTCAAAAAAAAATTAACTGCGGATTTAAATAAAATTCCTTCCTCCACATATCAATACTGATAAACGACCGTGCAGCTCCCACGCTCCCGTGATGGATAGCACCAGTCATTAGCGCTAATTACTGCTAAGCGATGCTAATACAACACTTGACAAATTATGACGATTCCCGCCCAGACACTAAGAGTTTCGTGTATAAATTCGAGAATATAGAAAATTATAATCTGTGGTTATTAGACTATAGACCAGAGTTCCCTAAACTTTTTTGTGTCGTAGATCCCTTGCCATGTTTTTCCATGTTGGGTAGACTGATTTCCTGTAAATTTCTAACTGTAGTAAAGTTTAATGTTAAAAACTTAAAGTCATAAACACATGTTAATTAATTTTTTTTCGCTGACGTAGACCCCTTGCAGGTTGTCATAGACCCCTAGGGGTCGATATAGACTACTTTAGGAATCACTGCTATAGACTATAGATAGTACCATGTGCGACGACGCGTCCCATCAATTTTTGAATTTGGAAATATTTTACTATGATCGAAATACTTTGTACACACATGGGTAACGAGTGTATTCCTACAAAACCCCACACAAGCGGAAGCTTGCATACATACAACGATTGAGAAAAATAGTGGGGCTCGTCTTCATTGATTAATTATTATCTATATATACGTAATCGACAATTATTACATGTATAATTTAACGAAACGATTCTGAACTTCGTTTTTCTTTTATTCGTCTATCTAAACGAAAGATATTTCACTAATTTTTATAATTACGCAAAAATTAAAGCGTTAACATATTATTAAACCTTGATTTAAGCGTAAACATAGTTTATTTAACTTATATTTAAACCTGTCTTAGTACCCCGGTTGCTCCTGTCTATTTACAAATGCCATAAAAAGGTAATTTAGTTCCGATTTGTGTTCGCTTCGTTGCACTCACGTTTCCCGCACGCCGGCGTGGGAAGCGAATAACGATGCTCTATTTTTCCATTGTCGTAAAAGCAGGCTCGATATAAGTTCAAATTCTTCTAAAAACTGATTTATTATTGCATGGGTGATACAGTGAACCTCACACGCTGTACACTTAATATAATGGAAGCATTTGCATATCTTGATATAATTTTGATCAAGGGGAAATTGAAAATTCATTTTGATCAACGGAAAGTTAAAAATTCAATTTCATCTGCAATTGTCCTTTGTAATTACTTTTCTTAACGTCTGGAATACCTGGAAATTGTTTATTAAAAATTTCAAATAAAGCTTCTGGTTTTTCATTTTATAATCACTAGGACAACACCTACCATTTTCGGCAAACCGGCAAAGTGACGTATTTGCCTAAAATGCTGCGACGGACAAATAGTAATGTTTCTCAAGCATATGTATGTATATTTGTATGTCCAATTGTTTAGCAAGCTTTTATGCAAGACGGATGTTGATAAGTGAGATTTTGTTGGATTCGTTACAATTGTTATAGTGACATAGGCTATGTACATTTTCAAAAAAGGAGGATGGGTTTGTTTTTTGGTTTTTTCATAGATAATTATGAATTAAGCTTGTATTGTACTTCTATTATAATTAGGAATTATTTCACATTCAACTCCTACGACACTAAAACGTAATTAATAGTAAGTGTTCTTTGCTTAGTCCTAACTAGTTAATAACACATGTAGTATCGGTATAGTAAGCCAGTAATTTATGCAGGATCTAAGCATTGTGCAGGAAGGCGGTGGGCGGCGTGCGCTCGTAGGATGTGCGTGATTTGTTGTGACCAGTAATTGCATATAATGCCGATTAATTATCCACTATTTATCGGGTTGTGAAACGTACAATGAAATATTGTTATGGGTAACTGATACGCGCTTTCGCTATAAATATTAAATTGAGTTGCAAAATGCAACAAAATTCGAAGATAAGAGAAGACGTATTTAAATGTGTCTTCAGAGTGCAAGCTGATATAAAAATAATTATATGTCATTGATATACACAGAAGCGTGGTACTGAATCATTACTGCAACCCAGGCTCGATAAATAATAACATAATTCTATGATATCTTACGAAATCCGTAGGTTTCATAATTGAGCACAGCACGCAAGCACATCATCATTGCATGACGATGTCATTTGTTAAGATAATCGCTGTAATGCTGCTGATACTTCTCGGTAACTATGCTGGCTCATACGTTATATGTAACGCGGCCAATAAAGATGTTATCTAAACGCATAAATAGGTACACAGCACGCGTTATATGTTCGTCGATATGCCAGTACAGATTTGCTTTGTACAGTTCAGTTGCAGTCGATTCTTATTTAGCTTCTTCAGTTGATTAAAAATTCCATTTAAAGAAGTAGTATTTACTTGTAGCGTTATTGCCTATTTTCTCTCGATATCTTTTTTAAAAATATGACATACTTACTGCTGTCCACTTATGAATGAGTCATCAACTTTGCAATATGATAAGATATTGGAGCGTGAAATTATTTTTTAAATTGGATTAGCCGTTTCGGACATTACCTCTTCAAATATATAATAGAAAGTACTTACAATATTTGTTCTATTTTTAAGTGTCTAATACAGATAAAAGCGGTAACACCTTCCTCTGTGCATAAAACTTGGTTTGTCTATATTAATATTTTAAAGAGGAAAGACTTGTTTCTCTATTTGTTTGTTTATATTGAATAGGCTTCGAGACTACAGGACTGATTTGGGTGAAAGTTTGTATAGAGATTCTTTGATACCCCAGGAATGACATAGGATAGTTTCTATCCCGAAAATACTACAGGAACGGGATATATACGCGGGTGAAACCGCGGAGCTCAGCTAGTAATCAATAAATTCTTGTTTCTATAAATGAATTATGTCTTGGGAGACCTGTGAAAATATTTATAACTTTATCTTGTGCGGTCAGTGGCCCGGGCTGTGCCCGTGACTCCGGGGCAATAAACAT
>LQNK01000972.1:12986-24506 GCA_001586405.1 Phoebis sennae
CTGATTTGGGTAAAAGTTTGTATAGAGATTCTTTGAAACCCCAATAATGACATAGGATAGTTTCTATCCACAAAATTCTACGGGAACGGGATATATACGCGGGTGAAACCGCGGAGCTCAGCTAGTAATCCATAAATTCTTGTTTCTATAAATGAATTACGTCTAGTGAGACCTGTGAAAATATTTATAACTTTATCTTGTGCGGTCAGTGGCCCAGCCTGTGCCCGTGACTCCGGGGCAATAAACATGCCCTTTGCACACGGCGTGCCCTATCGGCGCGGGCGCATCTCACGATCAGGGCTGGGGCTTCATTTGTTTTACTATTTATAGTAAACTAGCGTCTGCCTGCGTTCAATTCGGGGTCTACAGAGCTATAAATCTTAACATTATGCCCTAATTTATCTAATAGGATAAACATTATTAACATAATTCCCTAATTTAGCTAAGATTTTAAGTCTGTATTAAATTTAATAAAATCAATTCAGTAGCTGCTGCGTAATTGACACACAAACATCCAAATTCCAACATAAATAACAAAAGTTTCGTTTCCTACTAATATTATAAATGCGACAGTTTGTGAGGATGTATGTATGTGTGTTGGTTACTCCTTCGCAAAAACTACTGAAGTCTAAACCAGTTGTGATAAAACTTGGTATTCATATAGGTAAGGATCCAGAATAACATATAGGCTACTTCCAAACCCGTTTTTTGCCTGTGTGGCCACGGGTTAGAATACATGTGTCGCCACCCCATTTCTACCCGTGGGTGTCGTAAGAGGCGACAAGAGGGTTATTATGTTATGCTGCATACTATCTTTAGCGTAAAAAGAGTGCGAGCCGAGTATTGCACGATTGGGCCAAGCTCGCACCGGTGTAATTACCACCCCCCAGCAGAAGACCGGCGTGAAGCAGTACTGCATTGTGTTTTGTACGGTGAGCGGGTGTCCGGGGGCCTGTATTCCTATCTCATTTCTCTCCCATCATTTTCTAACTTCTTTCTCAAGTTCCTATCATTAATCCTCTCTTTATTCCCTTCCCTTCCTTCAAGCCGGCAAGGCATCTGCGACACTTCGTCGTAGATGTTCATGGGCAGCGGTCAGTCACTTAACATCACGTGAACCGCATGCTCCGCTTGCCTGCTATAGCATAAAACCCGGAATTCCCACCGGATAAGTGTAAATATATGGGGTTTTATAATATTAGTAGCTAGCAGGACTATATAACCAGGGTACCTGGTTATACCTATCATTGATATTTAATTACATTCATACATATGTCTAGTATACATTTATTTCTGACTAGCTTTCCGCCCGCGGTTTCGCACGCATGGGCTACTAATTTCTGTATTTTTAGAGGAGCACAACAAAAGTTTTAAAAAATTACGATCGCAGGACCAGTGATATATGCGCGTGTCTATAGTTTTTTTAATAATTTTCTATGGAAATAGGTTTGACCAAAATCTCACAGAGCGCGCGCCTCTTTAAAAATACAGAAAATGTTTGTTTTAACATCTTAATCTATAAGTAAAGAGTATAAAAAAGCCTGTCCGCAACCCAACCAAAATCTCATAATCACGTGGTATGACATTTTCACGACTTTAGGAGCTTAAATCTCAAAAAATATTTACTTAAGCAAAAAACGCATTTAGAAACCTCTATTTCATTTTTAAAGACCTATCCAATGACACCTCATTTAATTATGTACTCGTATATTTATTTCTTTACCCTCCATTTACATGTATGGGAAGCCACCCCTAAATATATTTTTTTTCAAATAAAATGTAGCCTATAATTTGCACCTAATCATGATCTAACAACATATGAAAATTTATCAAAATCTGCCTGGTGGTTATTGCGTGATTGACGAACATACAAACAGATAAACAGACAAACAGAAAAAAATTTTTTTAACCATGGTTTTGGTATCTATAGAACATACATATTGCGTACCAATTACTCTTTTTGAAAAATATTCAATGTACAGAAATGGTTCGGTTACTGTTTTATTATATGTATAGATTTATTTTAAAAGGCTGGCAACAAACCTCCACTTTTTGGACCAACCGAGTGTCGCAGATACTTTGCCGGCATTTGATTGTGTATAATAGTTAAACTTTACAGAACAACATAAACATACCTACATACATATGTCGTATTCGTCAGTTCATAAAATCACAAAAAATATCACTGTCGAACAATATCGCGCTCAAAATATTTCCGATAACCCTACCCACAATGTCTACATATCATGTTCAATACAATCTTCATCGGAACACGAGGATAACTTACACTGTCAGATATAACACACACAAAGCCACAAAAGGAGTAGATAGCATGTATTCACAAAACACCGACATATTATAAACGTTTATTACCTACCATATATCGGAGTTATTCAAGAAATGCACGCGAAATCTATTTAAAAACATTTAATGATATACATTTATGGTTTAATTAGCAAGAGCTGAGTGATTAGACTAAAGAATTACAATTACCGGCTTTGCCTATTTCCATTTGAATTTGTTCAATGCTAAAAATTTGTATACCGTATTTTTTCATGACATAAGGCTGACGAGATTTACAGACTTTGCACATACAATACTAATTTTATTTATTAAAAATGTCGATAGTGAATACTAAGAATGGACAAGCTACGCGTGGAAGTATTGGAAAGCAATTTACATCTTAGGGACGTAGGTTATTAGAAGAAATAAAGCTAATTATTAGAAAAACATTTCTTCCAAAAACAGACTTACGTAAAGATAGTACAGTAAAAAAAAGTAATAAAAATAAATTAATAAAAAAACAAAAATATATACAGGTCTTCTGCAGCGCAATCCCTTTAGGGTGTCCACTCAGTATAAACCGTGTCATGGCATGATTGGGTACTGTTTTGTATACTTACTTAAGTAATTATTTTTTTATATATCTAATAATATTTATATATTGTTCTACAGTACGGTGCGTGAATGCGGGGGCACCGGGACCATCGTGTCAGTAGAGGCTCGCGAGGGCACGTGGGGCGCCTCGCCGCGGGGCTCCGGGCTCGCGCTCGAGTGGGCCAACCATCCTGCCTTGAAGCCCGGAGACAGGTACCGCTTCAGTTATTTATTATCATTTTATTTCACTCTTAAATGTACTATACAATTACACAATTATGAACTAGAATGTTGGTACACACAATACAGTACACATTACATTTATTGATAATCCAATAGTTTTACAGGATAACACTATTACAATAATAAATTCAACGATTTGCCAATAAAACATTACAACATATACTTCAAAAGAAAATATAAATTAAGTTTAGGTATATTTACGAAAAGCAAAAACCACACAATTAATTCATATTTATTATTTTTTATATTCATTCTTGTGTATTTGTGTATTGCCTGTGTGTATGAATGAATAACATATATATATATATATACAGGATGTCCCAAAATTCAACGATAATACGGCACCAGATGGTGGGCCTACTCATAACTACTTGAGGAAAAATAAAATAAAAATTCAATCTAACTTATTTTTTAAATTATAAAAAAAAATTGATTTGCTTCAAGAAATTTCACCTACTAAGACATTTTTTGTTACCATGTCCACAATTTTACTAATATTTCTAACTGAATGCATGTAGTTTTTACATTAATATTGCTTTTTATGTAAAAACTACATGCATTCTGGGTATTTAAATGATTGTGGTGGATAGCAGTGCTACTTAAGTTTCCAATACAAAAGAAAAGTTAGAAATATTAGTAAAATTGTGGACATGGTAACAAAAAATGTCTTACTAGGTGAAGTTTTTTGAAGCAATTCAATTTTTTTTTTAAATTTAAAAAATAAGTTAGATTGAATTTTTATTTTATTTTTCCTCAAGTAGTTATGAGTAGGCCCACCACCTGGTGCCGTATTATCGTTGAATTTTGGGACACCCTGTATATATGGCTATAATTAACATATATTTATGAGATGTATTTATTCATTAATTATATGATAGTGGAACTTAACGACGAAAACAAGCATGCCATGTTAATATATTTCATGATAGTATTTTTTTGTGTTTGTTAACAATAATGTTTTAAAAAATATTTTATTTAATATAATTCATGATGATATTTCAAAAATTGTAACTCAGTTATACATTCTTCTAAACACCAAAACAACTGTAATACTGTAATATTAAAATTAATTAGATGTAGGTACACGTGCTATTCTCAACTGTATTCAATTGTAAGCTAAATACAAACACCTCATTTTATGTTTAACTCCAGGCTGCTGGAAGTGAACGGCACCAACGTAATGCACTGCAACCTGGAAGAGCTGCGCCGGGCCAGCTCCAGCAGCTCACCGGCGCGCCTCGTCGTTATCCGCGGGCCGGCTGCTCCACAACCATTCACACAGGTCAGTGTATTATGAAAAGAGTACAAGGTACTTATAGCTTTCAATTATTATTATTAGAGCTAATTCCTTCATAAGTAAAGTAGTCTACAATACACACAAAGTATAACAATTTGAAAATCTCCCAGTATTGTTTTTCTCAAAAATATAGAGCATTTCTGGTCACTGATCGATTTTATATCTCCCGGTTACCTTTCTTGCTAAAGCATTATCAATTACATCAAGAAAAGGATCTCATCTTAATAACAAGTTTGTGAAATGTGACTTGTTTTATTTTTTAAGAAAGAAAAAAATGTTTATTCACTACAGACAGTTGACAAATAAATTTATAGATATAAAGAGAAAAAAAAAATAGGAAAATACAATAAAATAACAAAAATAAACAAAAGTGTTTGTAATGTTTTCATCTGTACTGCTGAATAAATGTCTTTTTCTGTCTTTCTTTCTTTCAAGTGAAACAGGTGGCACTCAGCATTTCATTTTCTGAAATTTTATTGTACCTCCTTACCTAAATGACCCTTATCTATTAATCACAGAACGAAGCAGCAACCCTACGAACGGAACTAGAGGCGCTAAAGACCGCGGCAGAAGACGCAGAGAAGGCGAAGGAAGGCCTCCGAGCGGACAACACGCGGCTCACGCACCGCATCTCCTACCTCGAGGAGCAGGTCGCAGAGCTGCTGGCGAGACACACTCAGGTCCGTTTTACTATTCACTATATGGATATAGAAAGAATCGGACCTACGTGTGTTTCAAGTTTCCAAGATATCAATTTATCCCGTTACTAGATTCTGCCCGCTTCGCTCGCATACGGGGTCTGTAGATCAAAAGGGGTGGGGTAGAAATTTTTATACACCAGATGTTAAGTTGAAAGATGACAAAAACATCTGTCAAAACCGTATTCGAATCGGAATAGTAGTTTTTATATGATGCGCACACAAACATACTAAAAAAAATCTAACCACATTTTTGGGTTCTATATCGATGTAGTAACATCCTCCGCTAATTATTTTTTAAATATTTTTAATGTACATAATTTTTATTTCTACAGATCAATAACTAGTATCCTATCACCTCATCTATTTAATATCTTACCTGTATACAAAATTTCATTAAAATACGTTCAGTACTGTGGCCTAATTTTAACCTAAAGACTGCCTAACCTTCCATAAAAATATTTCCATATTGCTTACGTAACTTTATATTAGAAGATATAGCTATACTTTACTTTTTTTTTCTCTTTAGCTCATATTGATTGAATGATTAACATTCGATGATAAACAACATAAATCTCAAATTCCAGCTTCGCCCATCCAGCAGCGCCGACAGCTGCATCACAGTGAACAAAACAAAGAAGAACGTCACCAACATCAGCATAACGAGCGAGCCGCAAGCCAACAAGCAGAGCCCCAAGTCCGAGGTGCAGGTGTTCCAGAAGGGGCCCGACATCACCGCCATCGTCGCCAAGCTCCCCGGCCTAGACGGCGCAGAAAACAATTTACCAGTCATTCGACCGAGATCCAATGCTTCCGGTGCGTCTTCAAGAATCGCCACATCACCTCGAACTTCCCCAGCTCCTCACCACCGATCCCACAGCTCACACAGCTTAGAACATAGAGCAGGAAGAATGAGACACTCCCTCTCCCACCACTGCATCCACGGCGGCATGGACTACAGCGCGGAAACCGACGCCGCCATCCGCATGATAGAACGCAACCAAAGACACATGGAGAAACAGCGCTTGAAAAATGAAAAACTAAATAGATCGAAAACAGAAGAACACTTCCGATCGGACAGCGATTTGGATAGAAAGTCTTCGAGCTCGTGCGACCCGCGGCAGGACATTAAAAAAGCAGCAGAAAGAATAGAAGAAAGTATCAAAAAAACTAACTGGGCCGAAAGGAAAACGTTATCCATTATCGAACAGTTAAAACGCTCGCAGCGATTACGGAAATTAAAAAAGAACGACAGCTCGGAAGACATACAAGTGGAGAGTACATACATGTACAATAGAATAGACGGGAAGGTTTTGGAAAACGCGCACAAATCTAGTCGAAGGACGTCCAAACTTTACTCGAGAAGCGCAAAATCCTCCGAATTCGAATCGGAGTCAGATTTTCCTAACGACATTTACAGCAGCTCGCCACGGTTGGACTACGGCTCGGAGAGTTGTTCCAGGTTGAGTCACTACAAGAAGAACGACGAGAGAAGAGACGATATGAAACGGCCGACTCCCCCTCGGAAGCCTTTGAGACTGTCCCTTCACAAAGCGAAGAGTGCACACTCACTAATGAATGGGAGCGAAACGGAGCAGAGCAGACCGCCTTCTGAAGCGCAAGAGTCAGTCAAGCGACCGGTGAAGAGGACTCATGGGGGTGATAAGGGAAGGGAAAGAGTACGAGATGCTGGGAGGGCCACTCCTCGACCTTCGAGAAAAGTTTTAAATGGTTTCAGTGCGTGCGAGACTCCCGCAGCCGACGACTTGTACCCGGATACGCACGTGCCCGTCAGAGTCAACGGCATGGTTCGCGCCGGCAAGTGGTGCTAGCGGTTACTTACAAGAAATTATTATATTTCTCCCCATACATGTGTAGACTAGACAAATAGAGGCTACTCCTATCCAGTGAACTCTGTACATATGTAAAACTGCACCCACCGTTAATACTCACCAATAAATGTATTTATTTAGTAAATAAACCATTTTATAAATTTACTTCATTTTTTATTTTATATAAATAAACGTAACCAATACAATGGTCTTTGACAATAAAATATCTTTAGATTGGTTTTGAATTAAATATTGAAAGGGACATTTTAATAAAAGACGATTTAATAAGAATTATTTAATAGAACGCTGATTACATAGAATTATTAGAATTAACCAAACATATCTAACAAAATTATACATTAACGTGCAAATAAAACAAATGACAATATTTACATTCACGAAAATAATGAGCATAACATTTTCATTGCAAATTATACGCTTAAAGGTAAAGGAATAGACGAAGAAACAATAATTTAATTGCAGCTGATAGGTTACTGATTTCGAAAATTTTATCAATTACAAGGCAGATAAAAATTATTTTTCATTCCGAGAATTCGAACCAATAAAAAACAAATTTTAAATTACGATCCAATTTTTACATCACACACATTTTGAGCGCATTTTTCCAAAGTCACTTTGCTTACCACGTCCATTTAAAATTCGTTAAATTATTGGTATGAAAAACCTTACCACGTCCATTTAAAATTCGTTAAATTATTGGTATGAATATTTAAACAAACAAACCTTTCATGCTAATAGTCCATCGGATTTCAAGAATCATAACATTCTTTGTATAGAATGTCCGCATCGTACAGATCGCATTTTCTATACAAAAAATAAAACCGATGCATAAAATTCCGATCTGTGGACGCTTAGCTTAAAAAACCTTAAATCAATTTTCAAATATATTTTTAATATCATTAAATAGAAATCAGAATTCGCAAAGGAACATTAAACTAATTAACATCGTTCACAAAACGTGACTAGATTCTAAATAGATATTGTGATGTTCAACCACAAGCGAATTTTAGAGCAGTCTTCAAAATTTCCGAATTTCATTCCTCGATAAGCAAAAATATAATAAACTCCTTAACTCAAATGTACAATTATATACATTATTGGGATAGAAAGCGCCCAAACGAAATATAATAATCATTCTCTTAATTACAATCTTTCTCTATCTCACTGGTTTTCTCACTCCAAAAAAATATACGACATTAATCTTTAGGTTTTCTAAACGATTATATATGACTTAACTATTAATTGCGTAATGGCGTCGTCATTGCAAAATTTACATGTGGTTTTGTTAATATGATGTTTCAAATCTACACTAAATATTATTAATAATTTTTCGTTTGAATGTACTTATGTTTAAAACTACCCTCTGTTTAAATATTAATATGAAGACGACAATGCTTAAGCGGTCCAAAAGTCACCAACTAATAAAATTCAATTATCTTCAACAGTTCACCGAACTCCATCTTTAATTATGAGTCCTTCCACTGAAATTTTTTATTTTGGAAAATCGAAATTAAAAAATTATTTAAAAAAAATAAAATAAAATCATTAAATATCTATAATAATTATGTATTTTTGCAAGGACTACACCATTTATATCCAATATTCAAAGTACAATTACGATATTACATAGGGAGCCGGCCGAGGCGTACTCGCCGGAGTTAATAATAATAACCACTGTAAAAAGGCGTTACGCCTCACTACAAGATAACTGTATAAAGTGGCTTACGGTAAACACTACAAATATAAGGTATTTCATAGCTAGCGCATAATTTTTTACAGGACATTCAAAACACGGACCTAATACCTAGTACTTTAAAAAATAACAAAAAAAAATCGACGACGCATTGTTGATTTATCATAGTTTTTATTAACATGAACTCTCAAAATAACAGTTGGTTATAAGCGCAGAGGTTAAACGTTTAGCACGTGATATATTACACATGTTGTATAATTTAAACCTCCCTTTTGAGTCACTCTATCCATAAAAAAGCCGCATCAAAATCCGTAGTGTAGTTTTAAAGATCTAAACATACGTACAGAGTACAGACAGACGCGGGAAGCGACTTTGCTTTATACTATGTAGCGATTAGGTACGTGTTTTGAATGTCCTGTAATAATTCGTTAGGCCAGCTATAAAATACCTTATATGCTTTTAGGATGTCTTCTAGTCATAAATGGTCGTTTAAGGCTATATCTTTGTTTACGTCTATTAAATCTGCATCAAAGACTTTCATCAATAAAAGTTTTAAACATAAAATAGCAATCAAATCAATAATCATGATCCTTTATATTTTAAAAGTTATTTTAGTCATTTTTTTTAATCTTAAAAAGGGAGTTAGCTTTAATGAAAGCCTTTAACTCAAATATCATAATTATGAATTACTCCAACTCACTACTTAAAAATAAAAAAAAATTGATATATTTTTTTTAATTTACTTACTAACTTAATAAGGGTAGTAGCACCCTCAATGCAGATTTAATAGAAGACGATTAAGATGCAGTACAAAACTGTAATAACGTATAGTGACACCGATAACATTATTCCAGCACTTCGTAGATCCTTCTAGAACTCATAGCAGCGGCCCCAGTTCACAAACCTGTAACAAATCAATTATTTAATTATTAGTTTGCGGTAAATTTGTTGCGAGCAAGTTAAACAATTCCTTGAAAGAGCTAACTTTAAACTTTCTTTCCTAGACCTTGTCGTTAATCCTAAATATAAGGAAATTATTTTATTTTAAAAAAAATGTGTAATATTATGCAGTCATTAGATGGGTACTAATGTTCGATCCCTACGAATAGAAAATTATTATTATGTGATGACCATTGTAATTTTCTACTGTCTGGGTGTTCATTTATGTATTGTATGTATGTATTGACAAAAAAGTATGTATTTCAATCAGCCATCTAGTTTCCATAGTACAAGCTTTGCGAACTTTTCCAAACTTGGTAAAGCTTGAACCAGATGGCGTTGTTTTAAATGTCCAAAAGATGAATAAATACAAATAAAAAATATAAATATAAATGTGTGAACACTGACTTCTTGAGCGGCTGCGGCAGCGGCAGCTCGCGCACGGCGCGCTTCATGAGCAGCGAGAGGCGCACGCGGCGCGCGTCCCCGCCGCGCGCCACCCGGCGCCGCCGCCGCCGCAGCTGCCGCGCCTCCGCGCGCGCCAGCACGTCCGCCAGCGACGAGCCCGCGCGCCCCTCCCGCCCGCCGCGCCGCCGGCGACCTGCGCACACACACATGACTATTAAGATGTGTTAAAATACTGATTAGTTCCATCGAGGTTTTATACAGGGATTTTTTCAGTTTGTCAAAATTTTATTTTTTTCAAGTTTATTTATTTATTTTTTTTTTTTATATATATTTCAAGAAAAGTAAAATATGTTATTTTCTACTTTTTAGACTTGTTAATAATAGACTACGAAAATAGTGGACCATATGGAATTGGATGAAATTTTGTAAAACGACGAAGGACATAGGATAGCTTTTATCGCGAAAATCCTACGGGAACGAGAGCTGTAACAGGAAACCACGAAGCATAGATATTCTTTAATAATATTGTGTCCCTCCCAAAAAAACATTTTTTAAACCTTTTTTCCTGTGCAACTATAGCTAAATAAAGTCCATAAATCACGATCATATATCCTAATAGTATCTCTCAAGCAAATAGTAGATGGGCGCAATCAGCACAGGACCAGGAGGAATGGTAAGAACTGAGAGAGACCTACATCCAGCAGTGGACGAAATAGGCTGATGATGATGATAATGATGATGATGATGATGACCTCATGAATTTTCTAACCTGTGTTGTTCTCAGGCTCAGTCTCTGTCTCCCAGCTGTCATCATCCTCGGTGTTCTCCTCCTCCTCATCACTGTCACTCCTGGACTTGGGCGAGCTGCTGGGCGTGTTCTCGCCGATGCCGCTGTCCAGCTTCTGCCGCTTCGCCTTGCTCTTGGTCACGCCCTCTTCTTCCCCTTCCTTTGACGTAAAAAACAATTAAATACTTTGTTAACTGCTAACTACTACTACTAACTACACTTTGCATTAACTGCGAACTACTACTACTACTACACTTTGCATTAACTGCGATCTACTACTACTACACATTGCATTAACTGCGAACTACTACTACTAAGTACACTTTGCATTAATTGCGAACTACTACTACTACTACTACTAACTACTCATACTAAATTGTTCTAGTAATTACATCTACAGTTTGAGTTGTCCCGGGCACTATTTTCGAAATGAACAACTTTTATACCTATAATTTTTACCTAATAGTGCTTAGCCTGCGATATCCCTGCAAATTTGCTAGGCCCTGATCACCTAACTTGGTCTAAACTTGATCAGAAATGTCCATTATACAAGCATCCAAGCTCATACTAATTATATAAGTGTATGCAACAAATCATTGTACATTAAGTAAGAGTCGGAGCTGAGCATTGCACAATTGGGCCAAGGTTGCATCAGTGTAATTATCAACCCCCAGCAGAAGATCGACGTGAAGCAGTAGTACTGTGTTTCGTACGGTGAGGGGGGG
>LQNK01000972.1:79814-106152 GCA_001586405.1 Phoebis sennae
CCCCCTCTCCCCACTCTTATAGTGTTGTAAGGCTCTTAGATGTTTGTTCGGGAGATGAAAAGGCTGTGATAAACTACTTAACCGATTTTAACCAAATTTACACGCCGTGTGCAGGTTGATCCAACTTGAAAGAGAGGATAGTAGTCCACGCGTGCAAACATAGTTTATTATATAGGTACCGGTATAATATACCAGTATACACTAATTGGGTATAAATAAATATAATGAATGAATATTGATGCCTATATATGAATAAAATTATCCTATCGCCTAATATATATCTAAAATATCCTATCAAAATCCATTTAGTAGAACATGAACATCCAAACTTACTTTTATAGGATAGATAAAGAATGTGGTCAAGTGTGTTTTGAAAATGTAGAAATTTTTCACTTATTTCGCAGGTCGCAAAGCAAATCAGTAAAGTCCATCCATTCGAGTACGCCGACAAGTGATACGCCAAAAGAGAAGTACGTATATATTCTATTAATTGAAATAAACTGTTGCGTAGTTTTAAAGTGACACTAATTTATAATCTTTTATTCGCAGGCTACCGCGAGGCCGACCACCAAAGCACAAAAGGATAGAAGAAGTTGCCAAAGCAGAACCGGTAAGTAATATTATCTAATAAAGTGTGGTGAGCGCATTAAGTGTTACAACCGAGAGGTCTTGGGTTTGATCCCCGGTGAAGACGTGAAAAAAAGTTCGGTCTCGTAGGGAAGGCTACCCACTTGCCCTTTAATTAATAGATTTAACATCCTATACCCGTGTATAAGATATCTTAAATACATTGACTTCTTTTGAAGATCTTTTAAAATTGATATGCAATTCCATCAAGAAGTATCACTACAAAGTGTAAAGTATATTCCCATAAATAACTTCATAATAAAAAAATAAATAGGCATTGTGAGCACATGTATGTAATCTAATTAATATACTTACTTACTTACTAGCTGGCGCGATGACCCCAAAGTGGATCTTGGCCTCCGACAATTATAATAATTCATAACAATGAAACAGGTGTCAGACGAAGAGTCGTTATCAAGCGGTGGGGGTAAGCGTTGGCGCGGTGCGGGCGGCGCGAGCATATCCGGGATGATCGCCGCTAGCGAGCGAAGCGGGCGGGGCCCGATGCCGCCGCGAGCCCTAATCGCACACCACCTAGCTGAGCTGGCCTTGTGTCCGGACCCTTCTATGTGGACTCAGGTAATAATAATAATAATTAAATAATGATGTTTTACGGCCGTTTTCAATAATGTACCAAATATTATGGAAAGTTTTTATCTCAGATTGTATTTCGTTAGATTGACAAAAGTAGCAAAGGCTGTCTGTCGACAGCATGTTAAAATCAAAGTGCAAATGGATAGACTTGTCTGACTTTAGTAAGCAAAACAAGGGATAGATCGAATATTGAAAGCGGCCGTAAATAGATGGCGTATGGCGCAGGCGCATTGTCATTTGGAGCTCTGTCTAACGGATGTCCTTGGATTTGACTATATGACTCCATCAATTACAGTAAAGGGGAATCCTAGAATAAGATTTTACTTTATAAATATCAAATAGGCCATATAATAGAGCATAGAGATTGGATAAATAATAAATAAAACTTATTCAATATATTTTTGGGCAGAGTCATTAATATTACTGTAGCACTGACACTGTTCTCTTGTTTAGTTATCCTGTATTTTAATTGTTTTATAAGAATAAACCTTAATACTTTTATCATTTAACAGAAGGAGGTAGCAGCTCTCCTGTCTCGTATAGCCGGGGCAGCTGTCGGAGCAGCAGCAGCCGCAGCCCGCCTGTCAGGAGCGGAACTGCTCATGGCCTCGTGTGAAGAGCTGGTCCACTGCCTCCGCTTGAGGCTGGGCCCCGCCGTGAAGGTGTACGCGGCTGTCAGACACCTCAGGGAGAGGCTCTGATCTCGGCGACTCGCGCACTCCCGCGCTATGTCCATCATACTGTGAACTAAAGTGTAGTGAAGTGTTTAAAGTGACATAGGGCCTGTTTCACACTAAATAAAAGTTATTTTGAACTATGATGCCAATGAGGTGGATTCTAACATTGTACAGTATTATAGGAAAATTATATTGCAATATGAAAGAGCAATTTTTTTAAAAGGTGCAATTGAGTTTTGGTAGCTCTGGTGGGGGAATGAATATTTGTGGCCACCTCAACAGCTAAGATCTATTCTGTTGAGCTTTGGAGATGGATGACCAAGGGATGCTAAAACTAGCAAATTGCACCTTAAATTGAGGCATTTCAGTGCCCTAATATGAATTTTGTGCCACCTCTTGTCATAAAGCTTATAATTTGCTCCAAAAAAGACAATAATTTGCTGTATATTTGA
Source organism: Phoebis sennae (assembly GCA_001586405.1). Lineage (NCBI taxonomy): Eukaryota > Metazoa > Arthropoda > Insecta > Lepidoptera > Pieridae > Phoebis > Phoebis sennae. The sequence goes on from LQNK01000972.1 coordinate 82,165, forward strand.
AGTTTGTGAAATAGGTCCATAGTGTAAAAGTGTTGGTGTAAAAATGTGACACTAAAGGAATGAATTTGTCTCTTTTTCACGGCCTTAACTTGGTTGCTTCCATTGTTAGACTGATTTTAGATTAGCTTGGGACAAATTTGCTATATGACTTCCTTTGCTTCAGTGACTAATAAAAAGGTGTGAGTGATTTGACTATCAGAAATTGAAATTATATTTTTGGTGATGAATTTACAAAAACTGTTTTAAGCTTTTTTTAAAGACTATGCTTACTACCTCTAAAGCTTATGGTGAAGACTATTTTTGTTCAGAAAGCTAAATCTAATGTTTCCATAGATCTCATTTATAAGAGATTATTGAAAGATGAAAGAAGATATTTATGCCCATTTTCACTGACAAATTTTAAAATTTTAATTGCCTTAAGTTGTTTAAAGTGTTGATTAACAAAGATATTTCAAACAGCTTCAGGGAACATGTATAACAATGTGAAAATGGACAAAATTACTTTTTAAACTATGACGCACTTATGATTATGCCTGCTTATCACTAAAATTATGACTTATTTTGTACAATACATGGACAATATTAAATGTTGTTACTAAGTTGTAAATAGCAAAATTGTGTCTATAAATTTTTATATGGATTAGAAAAAAAATTGAGAAGCACAAATGTATTCAATTAGATTTGAGGTTGTGATGAACAATTCACTAATATAAGAAAGTAGGAAGAATTTTTGGTTTTATCTATGGTCTCATAAATCAAAGTTTATTTTAAATTTTAAATCACACATATAAATTTAATTTTATATATCCACTTTTCATATTTCAATCAAAGCAATAGAATGGTGTGTCAAATATTAATCATATTAAGATTTCAGTCAATGTTAAACATCTTATACTATTAGGATTAGGGTTGGTGGGAATAGACTTATCATTTTCAAGACAATTTTTTGGACAATCCCATTGATTTGAATAAGTGACAAGAACAAAAAATGTAAATTTCTCTACCAACCCTAAAAAGGACTAGTCATAGCCAAATAAATAGTCACTAATCAGAAAATCTAATTATTTGTTGTAATCATAGCAAACATGAAATTTTCCTAACTAATTGGGTATTATTAGACCCTAAATTTTGAAATAATAATTCAGTTGTAATGTTAAAACCATATTTAGTTTAACATTCGCAAATTAAGTTTCTTTTCAGTTAATTAAACTTTAAAACATGATGTAATTATGTAAAACCAAAGATTTATAACGAATAATCAAAATTAGATTGTGAAAGGTACATTGTTGTATATAAAATACTTATATTTTGTACATAGTTTTTATATGTAGTGCAATTGTAGTATTAATAATTACGAAATTGTAAATATAGTTTTAATTACTGTCAAGGTTTTGGTTAAGTAGAATAAGTACTATAAGATTTTGGTTCAATGTTTAAGAAAAAAGGATCACTGTGGTATTTTTGTAGTTTCTTAATAGTTGGAGGAACTATTAAGGTCTGTAAATACATGATATTGTTAAATAATGAAAGGTTACTTATGGACCTTTATGGACTATAATACAATAGATTAATATTTAATATATCAAACCTATCATGGAATGCGGTTTGTTACTATTCATAATTATTTAATGGAGAGCAATAAAAAGTAATTTGTTAATAAACAAATACCTGTGCTCAAATTAGGAAAGGAATTCATAATTAAATTGTATATGGCAGAAATGCTAGAAGAATTCTTTCTAGTCTTTACATTCAGTTGTTAATGAACAATATTGTTATAGTTTTTAAATTTATATACTTGTGACCAATGTAAAATTATCCATGTAATAAAAATATTGATGGAGTACTTTACATTAAAATCCTTTGGATAAATTAGGTTTACAAACTTCTAAAATATGTACTAGATAGGGCATAAGTTCTTCGTTTAAAAAATTATATTTTTGTTGAACTTTGTAAATAGAATTTCTTTAAGTGTTTTTTACAATGGCCATGTACAGAGTTGTGGTTATAGTTGGATGTAAGTTTTTACACTTCCTAACGCTATGAGTGCCATCTGTCTGGCGCTGTCTATTATAAACTGTTGTTCTGTAATTTAATAAAAATTTTTGTGAAATATTTTTGTTTTTCTTATTATAAATACTTACTACATAGAGGTCCATCCCTAACATATGTGTGCTAAATTAATATTTTTACTATTGTGTGTTATGATACAATGATACAATAGAAATAATTTTGATGACGAAAAATTTAAGCTTGGAATCCTTTGGGTAAAACTATTTTAGTCCCAACCATCGGTTAAGGTAAAAATCAACTCTGTTTTTTTATATTTTCTAAATTGATTGTCATTTACGAAAAACTTTAAAAATTGCATAAAACGATTTGTGGATTATAAAATATAACATTCAATGGATTTGCTCGCAAAATGACTAGAATCTTAGAAAAAAAAGTTGGTAGAAAATATGACATGATGCTAGATCATATGGCTTCTGTCAATGTCATTCTTGACTTGCAAAACGCCGGCATTCGATCAATATTCAAATAACAACAAAGTGCATTGTACAATCTTGTTTGTGTTTTATATACGATAAACTCTTAAAATAACTCATTTTATAAGTCAGTAATCAATAAAAGTGGTTTTGATAACTATAACTTTTTAACAATGGATTACTTTTAAGCATTATTTGCTCAGTCTTCATATTAAATATCAAATTAAAGATATGTTTCGAATAATTATATTATTCGCTATATCAAGCACAGTTTTATGTAGTGATGGTGATAGATCTCCTTTCTACAATAATTGTGTGCGCGGCTGTTTAAAGGCGAATTGTACAGCAGGTAAACTACAAATAATTTCTTATTAGCCTACGAGCTACGATTGTAATCGAGAAGGCCTAAATTTAATATCACGGTATTAAAATAAATAATTATGGTTCAGCAAGTTTTTCTCAACACAATTATACCAGAACTACAATAAGCTATCATAAACATCGAGAGTTTGCAATAGAAGGTTAATGACGTAAAAGAAAAAATTATGTTACGCAAAGATTTTTTATAGCTCTTTAATAACGCAATATTCTAATATCTGCAAAATATGGTGCATCATATAACTTTAATGTTTGCTAGATGAAGATTTCAAGCCAACTGCAGCAGAGCGCCAAGATTTGTGGAGTAAGGTGTTCCTGTGGAGCTGCCGAGATGAATGCCGCTACTCCTGCATGTGGAAGACTGTGCAAGGTTTCAGTGAGAGAGGTTTTCCTACGCCGAAATTTCATGGCAAGGTAATTACTAGTTTTGATAAGCATTGATTTGAATTTAAACATTTTTTCTAAAAATGGATTTACAAAATGTAATCATGATAGTGCCATACACGACAATGTGCCTCACCAATTTTTGAAGTTGACATATTTTACTATGATTGCAATACTCTTTCCTGATTAGTTAATTTATTTTAGTGTGTACATGCACACATGGGTAATGAGTGCACACATACACTAGGTATCTATAAAATTTCACACAAGCGATAGCTTGCATACATATACTGTCAATGATTGAGAAGAATAGTGGGGCATGTCTTTGTGGATAAATTTATCTATAATGTGATGTAACAAATTTTATTTAAAACATAACTTAGAAAATATATTTTCCACCTGTGAAATTTTAAATATTCTATTTCTAAATAAATGTACTAATTTTTAAATATTCTAATTGAAATTTATTTTTCAGTGGCCCTTTTTAAAGATCCTAGGTGTCCAAGAGCCAGCATCTGCTTTTGCTTCCCTGTTGAACCTGGCTGTACATGTGTTCATGTACAGTGAGATTGTGCGACTGATCCCAGTTAAAACAACTCCTGTTGTACTGTTCTGGCATGTTTTTGCTGCTGTAAGTAATAAATGTATTGGTAGATTTTATGTTACTTAATTTCTTAATTGATCAGCAATATTAAATGACTTTATTGAAATAAATCTTAAAATTAAAATTAATACTTACTGGTTACGGGCAGAATTGTGGAACAACAACATTGCCATTAATTAATAAAATTTAATTGAATTGAAAATGAATATATGACTTGGAATTTATTGTGGTAAGAATAAGTTTCTTCTCAGTAGATACTGCCTTCCGAATCGGTGGTAAATATAAAATAAAAATATGTATATGACGTTTGAAAAGAGCTTTGAAAAAGCCAATTTGGAAAAATAAATGATTTCAGTTTGAATTTGTTTTTAGCCGACTTACAAAAAAAGGAGGAGGTTATCAATTCGACCGTTTTTTTTTTTTTTTTTTTTATGTATGTTACCGCATATCTCCGGCGTTTATGGACCGATTTGAAAAATTTTTTTTGCACTCGAAAGAGTAGAGTTCATGTGTGGTCCCATAGAAATTTGGTTCAATTCTGATCATCTATGTGGAAGATATTCCAGGGAACTCCTCGAAAATCAACGGAATAAGCTCTGCGGTTAAGTTTTAATGATGTATATATCAACTGAATTGAGACTAGATGATGTGATTACCCTTCACAGGACACTAAAAAGGATAAAATAAACATTTTTGCCAAAAAATAGAACCGACTTCCTCGCTCTAAAAAGTAGAAAATAACTTTTATTTCATTTTTGTTGAAATCTATACAAAGTCGGTGCCTTATCTATTTTCAATTTAACAAGATTTTGCACCGACTTTGTATAGATTTCAACAAAAATGAAATAAAAGTTATTTTCTACTTTTTAGAGCGAGGAAGTCGGTTCTATTTTTTGGCAAAAATGTTTATGTGTTTGAAATTTCAACCAATAATCAAACGATCAATGATTTTGCATAACTGTTTATAATAATTGAGAATTTTTTTTAGATATGCATCAATGCCTGGCTCTGGTCCACAATATTCCACACCAGAGACAATTACTTCACAGAGTTCATGGACTATGCCTGTGCGTTGTCTATGGTTATGAGTTTGTTTGTGGCAGCAGTTGTAAGGTATGTGCTTATGCACTTCTAGCTATGACCATTCACACCTATTTTACATACTTTTTTATGAACAGTGTGACTTTTGTCGCTGAACATTTTGGTACTATATATTTTCCCTAAAGAATTTTATATTTTGTTCATAATTTTACTTAAGCTTTTGCCTAGCAGGGACAATGCTTAATAAAAAAAATAGAAAAAAAAATTGTTGGACTTTATAATTTTTTTTTAACTAGTAAATTCTGTGATATATTATTTTTATGATAAACAACAGGGTATTCCACAAGAGGAAGAAAACATCGGCCGCCATATTGCTGGCCAGCCTCGTGTACTACGTGGAGCACGCGCGCTATTTGTACACGGGGAGGATCGACTACGACTACAATATGCAGGTCAATGTGTTCTTTGGTGAGTGGCTCGCACTTAACACTGATATATTATGTGATCACTGGTGGTCAAATATTGAACACTGAACACTGATCACTGGTCAATGAATGCTATATATTTAACACTGAAGACTGAATATTGAAAATTGAACACTGAACACTGGTCACGGAATACTGGCCACTAGTACTGGTCACCGGTCACTGAGCATTTAACACTTAACACTGATCTTAAGATACTGAACATAGGTCACTGGTCACTGAAGACCGGTCACTGGTCGCCAAACACTGGACATTGACTATTGAACACTGAACACTCAATACTGTACATTGAACACTGAATACTGGAAATATAACACTAGTCACTGGTCATTGGACACTGAACATTGGTCACTGGTCACTGAACACTGATTACTCACTGTGATGTTGTGACATTACAGAAATCACCCGCACCCCGCATGCGGGCCCAATCGGCCAAAGTAAATGCGCCATTAATCCTAGAACTAGAAGTCGTTTCCCTCCACCTTTCTGTAGATTGCAATATGTAACAATTTTGTTAATAATCACATATTTTCCATTTTTTTACACTCTCTTTCGTAATGCGCACTAGGTCGAAGAATCTAGAATACATTATTTTCAACTGCGTTTAAAATCCTTTAAAAAGCATGTTTATTCAAACTAAAATTTTCTATGGCAGGGTTGGCCAACCGGTCGATCGCGATCTGTGATAATTACCAACTGCTACCCTATATTTTTACATTTTGGCGTTGTTCTTGGTAGATCACACTCGCAGTCTTCGGTGAAAAATCGATCTTGGATCCAAACAAGTTGGACACCCCTGTTCTATGGTATATTTATGATGTTCCTTTCTAAATATACCATAGAACAGGGGTGTCCAACTTGTTTAGACCCAAAATCGATTTTTCACCGAAGACAACGAGTGACCAGTAACCTTAAATAGCGCGTTCTCCACACCCCTCGCGATGTGACCCGTGGAAAAAACTCGTAAGGTCCGGTGCGGTAATGTTGCGTCTGCGAAAGCCTGGTCAATGCAAAGGTCGTGAACTTGAGAGGCATTACGTCATACATAGAGTACTTCCTTTCATTCTTCCAAAGTCTTCCTTTCTCATAGGCGTCTTGGGTTCTCTGATCTGGCTAGTATGGTCGCTGGTGCAGTACATGTCAGGCCGGCGCTACGTGCGGCGGCTGGTGGTGTTCGTGCTGCTGTCGGGCGCGGCGCTCAGCCTGGAGCTGCTGGACTTCCCCCCCAAGCTGGGCTGGGACGCGCATGCGCTGTGGCACCTTTGTACCGTGCCACTGCCCTTCTTCTTCTATAGGTAAGTTTTTTATTGAAAATTTAAAAAAAATACGTATATTATTCTTGCTTGTTTTAAATAGTCTTCTTTTTATAGACATCGCTTAAATACGGTGTCTATAGATCAATAAAAGGTAGCCTATTTGTATACGAAATTTAATCAAAATATGTTCAATATAGTTGTGGAGTGATTGACATATATTTTGTATCCAAGTATCCTGTCATCCAAACTTACACATTTATGTTAGTATTAAAAATTTTCACATATATGTCATACGGTTACAACTCTGTTTCAGATTCGTTATCGACGATCTCAATTATCTCAAGACATCACTGCCGAGTACCAAGAGTACTCTTAAGTCGACTTAAAAATAATACTGTAGTTTAATTTATAAGTTTATTTAATAAAACCTTCCGAATACACAATAATTTTATTTAAAATCACAAACAACTGATCACATCACTTTACATTTACAAAGAATAAGACGAACGCCGTAACGTAAACATGAACTTTAATTTTCTAATATTAAATTTTTAAACCGCTCACCACATCGACAATTTAAACCTAATTTATGTTTTTTAAGAAAATTCATATGTTCTCTTCCGATATTGTTTTTATTAAATCGCTTATCGTGGCAATCATGATCGAGGATTTCGTTTTGTTCATCAGATCTGTCGTCGATAACAACACTTCGGACGTCATAGTTTCTTCGATACGGAGTATATCGAGCGACTGGGGCCCGCTCGTGCTGAGGGAAACTTTTGCTTTTCATGAAACATTTCGTTCCATTGGCGCCTTTCCTCTTGCTCCATATAGGGGGACCTACCTATTCTCTTTCCGTTCACTTGTATATTAATCGGAGCTACCTTTTTAACGTAAGCTGGCCTAGCAGAGGAGCGGCCACGTGACTGGTTGACGCTTTCTGTGTACGTGGTTTCGTTGTCGTCAGTATCAGTGACTTCAGATTGCTCCTCATCTTCTTCATCTTCACTTTTTCTGGACGGTTTACGTCGTTTTAACATTTTGACTGACCGAAAGAATCGTTGAAGTAGACCTTTCTTTTGTCTCACCTGTAAATTTTGTAAATGTTTACTTATTTGTGCGAAGTACTTATGCAAGATAATTTTTTTAGGTAATTTTTTTCATAAGCAAACAAGTGTCTAGTGATCGACATTACAGGGACTTCTGAAAATATAAAAGAACACAAAAAAGGAAACTTATGGGACTTGGATAAAATTACCTTACGGTCTTCAGTGTTTTCTATGACCGTTGTGTCGCTCTCCTCGCTACTCGAAGCTTTCGATTCGTCTGGCTCACCATAGCCTCGAGATTGTGGACGATTTCTGTTTTCCACTCTATAAAGATTAAAAGCTTGTGGTTTCGTTGTCAATTTTTGTTTATTTTTCCTTATATCTCTAGTTGTAGTTTCATTGGTTTCGCTTTTATCTTCAGACTGCGCGCTCGTCTCAGCGTATTGTAAAGTTGTATGCAATGGGCTTCCAACGCCTGAAGATAAATATGCTTCAATTTCTTCATCTATCCTAGTCACTTCCGATTCACTTATCATCTCTGATTTTACATGTGATTTATCAGTTGATACATTATCAAAGGACTTTAAATTATCGTATTCGCTTTTTGAACTCGCTTTTGTCGAATATCCCATATTAAGAGCGACAGATTTGTAGATATCTTTGATCAGGTTACTGGTTTCCTTGCTTGTTGTATTAAAAGGCCTTGTATCTGTGTTGATCGCTATGTTGACTGGTTTGTGGTGATTTAAATGAGCATTATTATTCTGATATTGGAACGAATGCGCTTGATGTCTGTGACATGGATGTAGCAAATATTGCAGGTTTTGCATACACTTTGCGGGTTGGTAGGGAATACTTGCGTAGCATAATGGGCTCGGTGTAGTGTGAGGGGAATACGGCGTAAAATATGAGCTAGCATCGTGAGAAGTATTGTATGTGAAACTGTGAAGTAGAGTCGAGCACCCCGCCATATTATTTTGTGACGATCCCTTTTGAACAATAGCGTCTTTTTTTGGTTTTTCTTCTTTATTTACAAGTGTATTTGTCTTAACTTCAGTTAAAACGGATTGCAATATAGTTTTTATCTGCTCCAGCATCATTCCGGTATTGGTATCATTTAATAAATTGACACCAAGTTGAATACTTTTACATTTTTTTATCTGATTTTCATCTGTATTTATTTGTACTGTATTATTTTTATTTTCGTGCGGCAAGCTGTGATTACGCATTTTTGTTACCCTTGCTGGTATAATTGGTTTTGTGTAAACGACTCCACATTCGATAGAACTATCTTCGTATACCGTCCGATTGCCTTTAACGATTTTATGTCGGTTCGGATTAGGCATGAGAGGGTTTAAATTTTGTGGTTTCATTGGCGTTTGCTTATAATATCGGTACCTTGGTGGTATTTCAGCACGGTAACTAAATGCAACTGGATTGACCCGATGTTTGGTCCGGATGGTTTCTGGCCAACAATTAACGTCTATATATTTCTTTGTTTCGTCTTTACAAGACAAGTCGTATTTTAATTTACCAGAGGTTTCCTTTACTGGCACGATATCATAGAAATCTGAGTCGTAATACGTTTTATTATTATTAGTGTAGTGAAATGCGTTCGATTGACCTGAATCTACTAGAAAATTAAAGCCTCTTCCCATATAGTCGTCAATGTTTTGAAATCTGCCGTGGCAGCAAGAGCAAATATCAGAATCGTAGCGTAAAGGGTTAGTTAAATCTCTGCAAATAGGTCTTGAAAATTCGCTGGTATCCGTAAACTCTTCTATACCGACTTTTGGATCATACTGTTTTCGCATAACCCTCGATAAATGATTGCCAAAATTATCTCTTTTTATTGTAGGTATAGTTGCATTGGGGATATAGGCTGGATGCATATCCTTAAAAGGACTGTGGGTAGCTTCAGCGTAGTATACAAACTGAGTATTCTGCCTATTATCTTCTTTACTTCCTTTCTTTTTACGTCTTCTAAATATGCTTTTTCCCTTATCTGAAGATTTCCGTTCTTTATTTGTTTTACATCGTCCAGGACATTTTGGATCTTCTTTATGTTGTGCAACTGACAGAGACGAATAGACAAAAGATATATTTGATGGTCTCTGGTTTGATACACTGTCAGTGCAGCACGAAGCTTGATTATTTCTTATGTCTTTAGTATTGGAGGCTGTACAGCACTCGCTTGCAGATGTTTCTACTACTGATGTATTGAATACACCTGTTGATTTCCCAGCTTTGCAGCAAGGGTTCGGCTGACATTTAACCTTGCTACCCTTGCATTCCTTAGCATCGTGTAACTCTTTTTCTAAACTGATTATCTTTTGCTGCAGATCAGTAACGTCTATAGGTATGCAAGATATTATTTTGACTTCAGTTTGTGACGCAGAGTTTCCTAAGGTACATCAAAAACAATTTATTTTATTATAATAAAATGGTAATGTACCACTCACAGAATGTTCAAAGACGTACCTAAATTGAAAGCGACTCTTCTTAAAAAGTTTTCTACTCCTTTAAAACGCTGTTTACATGTGGTTGGAATGTTTGCATCACACATTACGAATACTATCAGAAGCTCTTGAATAATGAAAGCAGTTCAGCATTAAGAATTATTTCTCATAGTTTTGCTAATACTTTTATGGTTACAGTTACCTTTTTGATGAGTAATTTAATTATTTAATAACGTAAAAACACAAAAGTATTTTTGAATAAAATTATCAAAATCTTTAGTACACCATTGATTTTAAGTTGTTCAAAGAAATCAAAAGAGTGACAGATTTGTTATACGTTTAATTTTCTTTTTGTCCCAGTCTGCATGATGTTTGTGTGCCAACAATATGTTTAGTTTTAATGCAAGAAAATAATTAAATTAAAAAAATCCAATGCGTACGTTTGAAAGAAATAAATCATCTGTAGTCACATAATCTCTCTGTATTTTTAATAGAAAAGTTTTCTCTGTATTATCCATATGGAGCAGACATTTCATAATAGATTGAGAATTTACTCAAGTCAACAATTTATATACAAAAGAGAATCTACTTGTTCAGTCAAAGGAAAGGTTAGAAGGTAAAGAAGAAAAAGTCCATCGAGAATTTTTGTTGTCTTTTTCAATTTATCTTAATCAAACAGATAATACAAAAACACTTTAAATATATTCAACACATCAACAACACGTTAAAGTTACTTTGTAAAACACGATACAAAACAAAACTTACTTTAATTTTCATGTAAAGCTTTCACTATATAAACATTCGAGGCTTGTACATTTTCGGTGGATCACCCCAACTGGATTTGTCTTTACCGAGCAAAGTTCGAATGATCAAATTTCTTGGGGAGAATGGATTCCTTTTATAAAATAGCTTTTTCAACATTGCATTCCTCATTTTCATGTCGCCTTCTGCAAGTTGCTTTTGCGTTTTAAGAGAAAAATTCATTGGATCCGAATTTTTGCTCGATTCTTGTATCTTCTTCTGTAAAGCTTTCAAATTGAACAAAACGTTCTTTTCCGTCGCGGTCTGTGTTGCGCCGGTGTGTTGCTGTTGCGGGAACACTTGCCGCAGTTGGGGGCGTGGTTCCGGTTTCTTTTTGAATTTTCGGAATATTGACATTTTTCTCTCGCTCTGAGTACCGGTGCTTTTCACTTCAATTTCTTTCAAACACAGAGGAACCTGCGGAGGGGGTGGAGGGGTGTGATAGCGTGGGTCGTAGTCGTAGTTACAGCATGGGGCTGTCGTTCTTGGCGGCGTGTGATAGCAATGTGGCGTCGAATGATCATGAGGATATTGTCTGTGTTTACAAGTGTTGCAAGGCGATGTTCTGGGTCCAAAGCCGTCATCGCCACACGCGTGCCTGTGAGATGCGTTGTTTGCGCGGCAATACCTAGGATCCGGGATAGGTGGTGGATGGAAGTACTCCTGGCCGTGCATCGAGTAGTCCAAAATGTGTTGTTGGAAAGGCGGTTTAGGATTTGGTCTGTAGTGATTTACTTCCACCGTGCTCTCGCTTTCGCTAACTTCCTCTATTATATCTTTCTTCTTTCGTTTAAATAGACCAAATTTTCGTAGTACCTTGGTAAATTTGTGTTTCTTCATCTGTAAAAAATATATTTTTATTTATTTTATAATGTTTCTTGAATTTAAATCTCTTTGCGCTACAACACTACCAAAGGTTATCTGGTAGAAAATGTCATCTAATTCGCCTATACAATACAGAAACAATAAAGAATTTTCTATATATCTATCTAAAAAATTCTAGGTAAATTCTAATAGAATAAAACTGCGATGATAACGAATGATGATGAGAATTAGATTACCTTTTCAATTGGTTCCGTATCGAGCTCAGTTTCGGATGATGATTCGGAAACTTCAAGGCTGAGCTTCTCTAGAACGGTGTCGGAATAGCTTGGATTGGTAGAGTAGTAAGTAGCAGTAGTCATTTTAGAGCCTATTGCTTCACAACTTTTTGAACAACACTTCATTTTTGGTGTTTCAACCATAACATCTCGCTTGGACGCGTTTGAACTACCGACGCTTCTTGATGTTAGTATTTTCTTTTCGACCCTCGGCGCGTGAGTATCACCATTTAAACGTTTCGATGTTAGAGAATTCGGACTCTGTGCGACAAATTTGTAAATTTCTTTTATGAGCTCCTGTGTTTCATCGTAAGCATGGGGCTGGTTATAATTACTGGAGGTATTCTTATTGCACGTTGTTTCTTTGGAACTTGTGGCACAATTTGCACATGTGTAACTTGGGGTAGGTCCTACGTAACCATTTGGGGAACAGTTGATAGGACAAATCGGTAGAATTGGGTAACAGCAAGGATTTGGGTATGGCGGCATAAAAGGAGGGACTGGACATTGTCCGAGATTATTAAGAGGATTAAAATTATTTCCAACATTCGTTATTTGACTTGAATTATTTTTTTGATCATCTTGTGTGTCTGGAGGTTTTGTGGGTTTATTGATTTGTGTATTACTAAGGGTACATTCTTTTTTTATTTCTTGTAGGAAAGTTTGCAAAATATCTTTTATTTCGCTCAAAGCTTGATCTGTCTTATTTGTTGTCGATTCCGTTGCTTGTGTTATTAATGTATCATTATTTGTGAAGTTAGGTTGGTCGTTGCAATGAATAGGACAAGGTAAATTATTATCTTGTACCTTCGTGGGTCTTGAAGGTTCTTTATTTATTAAAGTGCATTGTTTCATGTTTTGTACAGACTCATCTGAGCAATTTTCGCTAATATCTTCAGATTCGTGATATCTTTTAGATCGGATTGGTGGACTCTTATTGCGTCGCTTTGGTACTATACTATCTTCATAATAATATTGTTGTGTTTTTAGATTAAGCCGCGGTCTATGTGTTCTAGGCGATGGCGGCACTTCTTTGTAACACTCATATGGAGTCATAGTTTCTTCTATAAATTTACGTCTAGATTTTGGACTCGTTTTTTCCTTTACTGGAACTAAATCATACAACTTGGAATTGTTATAATCATTTATGTACGCTTGTTTATATCGCCTGTGCCTCTTCGAGCTGTACAAGCGTGCATCACAGATGCTTCTCATGTCGCTTAGCTCGTGCTTATTGCAATATCGATGGCTTACTCTCCGTTGCCCTTCGTAGCAACAAGAACATAGCTCGATTCCTTCCTCGATTTCAGTGCGGGGTGAAAATTCTTGATCGCGACAAACCGGTGCTGAAAATTGACTATAGTCTGATAGCCGCCTCCCAAATAGTTTCACGGGCTTGTATTGCCTCCTTATTATATCGGCTATGAATTCCTCATCGAAGTCTGCTACCTTGTGTTTCTTTTTGCGACTTTTATGGTGATCACTGTTGTGTATGCCTGGAGTATAATTTCTGATATTTTCTCTTTGCTCATGGTACATAGATCGTTCTATATGTTGTGGTGTATGTTGTTTGCTACTTCGATGGTAACCGGAACAACTCGGATCGTTTCTAACATCTCGTTCCTTTGGTGAATATAGATTAACGCTCGACGAAGCTCTATACATTTGTTTGTCTGAATGTAAACTTCGGTTACTAGGTCGTTTTCTTTCTGACCTGTGAGACTTTTGATTTACTCTTTCCTCAATTTCTCGATGGTTGGAAGCAGTTTGCCTTGATTTGCTGGTTATCTTTGAATCATTGGGTGTGTTTTTTGTAGTATACTCACTATCCTCAGTTTTTATGTAATCTTTTTGGGGCGTTTTATAAATAATTCGTGTTTCTACACCTCGTAGACTTTTGCTTTGTGTATCTGCACTTTCATTGTTATTATTTTGAGTCGTTAAGCTGTCTGCTCTTTTGATGCTGCTTTCAAGACAGGATAGATCACGACAGTTCTTGCTTACTCTGTCTAATTGTTGTTCAATGATATCGATTTTACTTTTTAAATCTGACACACTAATAATTATACTAGAAGATGTTTTGCAGTCCGTTTGTGATGATGCACCTATGAAAACAATAATGTTAATATTGTATTGTATGAAATAAAATCACGAAATAATATAGTATTACCGAGTGTCTTCTTGAAAAACTCTTTGATGGCTCGAACGCGGCGTTTAGTTCTGGGCGAGATGCGTCGCCGGGGAGTACGAAATGGCATCACACTCCGGACTTCACCACTGAAACACAGTATTAAAAAGATCACAAGTATTAATATGTACTTGTGGAAGAAGCATGAAGCAATAGGATAAAAAAGCTCTCACTACTAGAGCCTACGAAATTTTGAAATATTATAGCTTCTGCATAAAAATAACTTGAAGTACCCTAAACAGTAATTAAGGTAGTAAGTAAAAGTAAACTATGCTACGCGTCTACCATGATATTGGTCTTACAAAACTTGTATTCTACTTACCACAAATTTCACGATTCCTTACAAAACATAATTTTGGTCAAATACTGTAAGGTCACGCCAAAAGCAATTTTCATATTAATAATGTCGATTTTTGGAATATATTGCGCTTAAAAATTAAAGTAGTTTTATTTCGTTTACGTGTATATTTACTTTTGACTTTTGAATTTCATTATATCAATTGTCAACTATTCTTTTACAGTTATTTATATCGACCAGTTTGATACTCTTCGACAGTTTTCGTTTTATGATTATTGAATTGAGATACATAAGTGATTTCTATACAACATTTTAGGCACTGCGACGTCAATGAAAATAAAGATATATTTTTAATCAATAAAAAATACTTACAAATCGAAGTCTACTCGAAATAAAAAGCTAACCAAAATGATATTTTTTACAATATTATGATGCTTTATATGAATCTGTCAAAAAACAAAAATAAAAATTAATCTATACCTCTCCTTTACGTATTGACGTTTAAAATTTCAATGTTTAATTTTATTTTGTAAATATTTTTTGTTCATTGTATTAGGTATAGATGGTAAGCATGATCTTTACAAAATTACTGAAGCCTATTATACTACGCCCTGCATTATGCTCAATAAAGGTGATCCCTAGAGCTCAAGTGCCGGTCCGAACGTCTGGGCACTACGTACCCCCTACGCAATACGACGTTCCTATTCCTCAAAGACTTCACTTGACTTATGTTTTAAGTGTATATTGGGAAATTATTCCGCTATTTCTCGTCACCTGTACTAGCCTCTCGATCATGATTATTGCTATAGCTTGGGCTACTCAAAATAAGGTATGTAAAATAGAGAATATTAATATTACAAATAGTATTCAGAAAACTTTTTATGACCTTAAAATCATAAAATATATGGGATGTGTGAGATGGCGGGAATACGTATAATACAGAAGCAAAATTATATATGTAATATAATGAAAGTTACCAAATAAACCGAAATCATGTAGTCATATTGAATACACTGAACTCTTTTTAACCTTATTTGAAACCAGTCTGTTTAACGAAGGTATTTATCCTTTTAAATTATAACTTTTATTAGTAAACTAATAAAAGTTTGACCAGCCTACCGTTTATCAATCAATGAACGTATTTTTGCGGATAGTAAAATAGTATCCTTTATTAATGGAAACTTTTAGGTGGACGCTGTTTACACGACACATAGCCGAGAGAACATATCCCGTACTATGGACTTGCGGAACCCAAGCGTGCACAAGATGCTCCTCATCAACCAGCGCTATGAACCCTGGCCAGAAATGCAGGATGTGCTGGATAAAATGACGATGGCGCACAAGAGGGCGTTAGTGCGCGCGCAATCCTGCAGCCATCCGTAAGGCTGTATGGAAATGATCCTTTGCCATAATTTTTTTTTAAGAATACAGCTTTAAATTAAGAAATATATACTAATCTCATATTAGAAACTACATGATTGGAGACCAACATTTCATTCATGACAATGATGGAGGCATAAAAATAGAAATGTATGATGCCAACCAAAATCGTATTTGTGCCTAATATGTAGCATGACATCCTGAAATGTGTAAGGATTTAAATATAATGCTACGTAAATGTAAAGGTGCAATATTGTTAAATAAATTTACAATGAAATAGTTTTTATTTTTTATTATTTACCTGCTTACCTGTTTACTCATACCTATTTAGAATGATTTGGGTACATCGGTTCTATAGATTTTATACTTGTATTATTATTTCTTCAACATTTTTCTATACATGTTAATAAATATATTGAAAAAATTTCTAGTACTAAAACATTGCCGGTAATCGGAACTTCACTTGGATATTAAAATAAAACGCCAATCAATTGAGAGTTATTTTATTGTCATTCACAAGTGCACTCTAACACACTACAGTCTACAATATTAAAATTCAGGATCTATACAATAACATGTCTTACGTTAAGGTTTCATGAGGGTACTCTACAAAGTGTGATCAATAAAATAGTGACTAAAGGTTGAAAATAATCGGATACACACAATAAAAATATCTTCAATAAATGTACGTTTAGATTTATATGAGTATTGCAATATTACGAATTCCATGACTAAAGGAATTCTACTTAATTAAATCATTTCCTATTTTGTTACTTGGAATATTTGAGGAAGAAATGGCCAAAGTTTCTTGGTTTACATATCTATTAAATAAAGATAGTTTTACTATAAAATCATTATTTATGAGTGAACATAATAATTCTACCCATTTTACTTAACGATTTGATAAAAATACCCCTACCCGCGGAAGTTATTTGAGGCGACGTTATTTGATGAACAAATATGAAAATCAGCTAAAGTTTACTGTTAAATTTATAAATCTTTATATAAAATGAGAATTTTACAATTTCACATGACAAAGATCTTGAATAATGTTGTTGTCAATGTTTGTGATGATAAACACCTCTCCTTAATAATATTGAAATTTCTAAGCTCTTCTAATAATTGGAATGTTTTGCTTCGCTATGCAAAAGAAAATACTTTTATTTCCTCCCTCTACTTTTTTGCTTACACTTTCTTTATAAATAATTTAAAATGTAGTATAAACATTTTAAAAATTTTATCAATGTTTGATAAATAATTAGATAAACGTTTTAAATTATATATAACATTTTGCAATACTAATTGGCAAGAAATAAATGTAAAAATTTAGGTATATGTTGATAGAGATAGATTGAGACTGGGCGCGGACTTATGTAAAACACTAGCTGATCCGCGCGGCTTCGCTCCCGTAGCATAATATTATATAATTATATAGCCTATGTTACTAGTGGATAATTTAGCTTTCGAATGGTGAAAGAATTTTTAAAATCGGTCCAGTAGCCTATTCATTACAAACAAACAAACAAAGTTTTCCTCTTTATAATATTAGTGTAGATTGAGTTAGCACTCGGCTTGCTCCTAATCCAATCTTATCACAAAACAATTTATTGCAGCAAGAAACTATGCCATTAAAGTATTTTTAATTCTTTTTGTACAAAGAAAGGCAAGAAATAATTTAGAATATAAATCTAACAAGAAATTAAGTTTCAATACCTTATATTAACTAACATATTCAAACAGAAAATTATTTTATACAAGTAGCCAGACAATTATCGTTATCAATTTAAATATTAATTTCAATTTGATTGCTACTTAATATACAAAACTATTTTAATTTAAGCATTGCTTGAGATTACTTTTAGTAACAAACATAAAATAATTTTTAAGAGTACTATTTATAAGATATATAAACATGGGCGTAACCAGGTTCTGGGCTAGGGGAGGGCAAATAATTTTTTTTAAGCCAAGTCCCGCGCGCTTGTTTTGCCTTGCACACCACACGAAGACACCTACAATATATATATAAGGAAAATACCTTCAAGTTATCCTGCAAATGCTTTATAGAAACCAAATCAAATAAATAAACAGAAAATATAATAAAAAATTTAATCAATAACAATAGAGGGTAGAGAGATATACGATATCCAGGGGGGGGCAGCTGCCCTCCCCTGCCCCCCCCCCTAGGTACGCCCATGTATATAAATATAAAACAGTTTGTAGACAATATTTCTGCCCCTTATCCGTTTTAAATGTATTTTTACAAGGTTATTTTTATATATTTTTTGGAATGAGATGTAAGTAAGAAGTAATTACATTATTTGAAATTTGATTATAAATAGTTTGGATATTTAAAAATTATATTTTTGTCAATTAACTTTGTCTCTGTTATTTATCCCCTTTTTGGACTTGTGTTTTTCTTAAAAAAAAAATGATTTGTCTCTCCTAAAATAGGAAAATTACCGAGTATAAAAAGCAAGGTTACCCAGTACATTTTCGATTATTTTATAGTATTTATAGATATTAGAGTATTCATACAAAATCTTCAATTAATTGTGCTTTTGTTCACAACCAGACGTATAAATTATAGTATTATTATTTTTCTATACATGTTAAGTCATATAAATTGTTAGGCATTGTCATTTTTTGAAGACCTCAAGTCTGTTTCGTACAAAATTATTTTGATGATGGCAACTCTGATGTTGAAATTATTATATAGATACCTCAAAACAAAATTCTTGTTACCGAGAACAAGTTCCTAGGTGTATGGTCCCATTAAAACATTATACAGTTAGGTGGGACTCAGATCGAAGAAAATAAGTATTATAAAGTGTTTTTTTTCTAACATTCTAGATAGATATATTAGGTTACTTGTAAAACATTCATTAAAGAACTAAAATGCAAAAAAAAAAAACTTTCATCTATGATTTGTTTTAACAAAATATGATTTTATTTTCATCAAAATTTGTTCTCAAGAAAAGCTATATATAAAAATTAATATACTTAAATATTTAATATTTTATAAGAAAGAAAAATCCAGTATTTTGATAAAAATAGCGTTAATAAGGATAGTAAGAAGTAGGTATTAATGTTTCACAAATAACCCAGTAAAGAAAATTCATAACTCGTCAAACTATTCTCTCATTCAACTTACTATTAGAAGTATAGTACACTTTACATAAGACTATTAAATATAATAAATAGTGTATTTACATTAAGTACCGTAAAATCACATTTTTTAAACAGATACGACTAATTCTAACTATGTACAAGATTATAAAAGCGGATCGTAATAATGGTCAGTCTTAGTTTAGAAATCTGTTTAAATTAGTAAAATTGTTTATTTTTTTAACAAAAAGACATTCATTACGTATTTAAATAGGATGAAAAAAGTGTTTAAGATATAATTATTTAGATATGATACAAATTGCACATTACTACATCATAGATATTATTTTTTTATTGTTGTCAAAATGACATTTCACGCATCCGTTCACTTTTTTTTTAATTGCGCGGAGGATTTATAAAAATCGTTTTATGTCCATTTTAACCATAATACGTTTGTATTATAGTCATTACATATTTCGATTTCTAAAATGAATACGGTCCTGCGTACTTTCGTTTTTGTCTTTTATACGCTTATAAATAGTTTATTAGATTTTTTAGTTTATTTATTTTGTTTTATTAGATTGATTAGTTTGTCAAAAAAGGAATTTATTTTATTATAACGATCCTTGATTCAAAGACTGTGGCAGTTTCTCTGATTTTAGATTACGTCCCGTACCTCGGGAACTTTCGAGGACATTTTCGGAGTACACATGATTATTTTCGTAGTTTTAATCTGTTCAGAATATTTATTAGCGTAAAAATATTGCCAGAGAATTTTTGGAAAAGAAATATCTCGTACCTTTCAGGTAAGACAGTTCTTTCCCTTCCAGAACTTTTCATGGCATTTTTAAATCTCGATTTTGGAAGGTTTTTCTAGAAATTCCTATTTCAAGGCAATTTTGAACTCACAATCTACAACATTCAAAATTAAACAATCCCGCTGCTAGTATCGAAAATCAGTAGGAGACGTTTCTCCCATTATTCTCGAACATTCGTAAACGCACTCTGAACTGTATTCAAATTTTCTTAGGCAAATATAAACCCTAATTCTGGAAAATTCGAGAACTCATCGCCTGTTTTAACTCTTTCCCCCATTCTAGAAATTTCTACAGAGAATTCCGGATTACATTTGAAAAATTCGAGAATTCGCCTTCAATTGTGCGCAGCGCGTTTCCCCTGCATATACCCCTCCCATCTCTTAGCTGTATTTATCAAAATCGGATCTGGATCGAGGCCGGCTAACAAATACAACTGATTCACATGCGTGGCGTGGTAGTCCCACCTCGCAATGTTGGGACTGACGCCTAAGGTAAAATGCCTGAGGTCGTAAAAGCTCCCGCTGCCGGTGTCGAAGATCGGTAGCAGGGTTTTTAGGGAGAGCATGCCGTCGTCGAACATCTTTTTAGCGAGGGACGCGGTGCCCTCGCCTTCGATGACGTGCAGGTCGTACAGACCTAGGAGGGTGTAGATGAAGCCGTTGAGGACGAAGAGGGGCGGTTTTGTGGGGTACTCCTCGTACCTGGGGATTAAAAGAACGAGGATTTAAGAATAATTTATTGATTAGAAATAATTATCTAAGCATCTCATACCATAACGCTTGGGGAAAGTCTAGAAAGTAGTGCTTGTTATTTCTTAACCAAGGTAATAAATTCTAAGAAAAACAGTTTTTCTATTTAAAAATTTCAACTCTAAATTGTAAATAGAAGCAACAAATTTGGTTTCTTTTTTAAAAATATGAGAATCGACATTGGTTGATTTGAAAGATATTAAAAAAGCGGCAATATTTTAACAAAAGTTTAGTTTAAAATGTTATAAAAAAATATTGAAGTTAAAGTCAAACTTAAATCGTTTGTTTTCCAATTGTCATTTTTAAATTAACGTAATGAATATTTTAAATTTAGTACCGATTCGGAAGCCTGTCACTACCGAGATGAGCTGGCAAGAAAGTACTTGCTCCAAATTGAATCCTTAGTCTTACAGGATGTCTTAGTCCTTAGTCTTATTATAGGAACTGGACATTAGTGTACGTGTTTTATGTTTTATGTTGAAGCAGGCAAGCGGGGCATGCAGTTCACCTGACGTTAAGTGACTGACCGCAGCCCATGAACATCTACAACATGAAATGTCGCAAATGCCTTGCCGTCTTAATGGAAGGGTGATGGGATAAGGAGACGATTAATGATAGGAAATTGGGAGAGGACTAGAACAGGACGGCAGAGGAATGGGATGGGAATACGGATAATATAAACGGTGGTAACTTAAAAAAATTACTATAAGTACTTTGTAAAAAGTTTACATGAATAAAAATATTTTCTATTCTATTCTTATATGGCCTATATTAGATTAGAATAGAATAGAAAATATTTATTTATTTAAATTCTTTATTACACCATATATATATACAAAAAAACACAATAAACTTAAAATAACTTAAAACAAAAACAGCGTAAAAGGCGGCCTCACTAATCAGTGATTTCTGCCAGGCAACCACTGGGTAAAGATAAAAAGCGAAGAGTAATTCAGGCATAAATATTTTTATTCATGTAAACTCTTTACAAAGTACTTATGAATATATAGGTGTAAAGTAATAAAAAGTAAGTTAATAGATTGTCATGTAGTGCTCTCACCACACATATCGGTCCATCCACATGGCCTTCACGCCGCCGCCGCCGCTGGGCACGTCGAGCAGCGTGAGCGCGCGCCGCGCCGCGCGCAGGTACGCGCCCTCGCCGCTGCGGTGGTACGCGCGCGCCAGCACCGAGATGCCGTGCCCTTGGCTCATCGCTGAGTGCCTACGAATATGGGGTAAAAGTAGGTTGAGAGAGGGAAGCGAGATTTAACCTATGTCTAAGTTTATGCGACAACAACATTAGTACGGTGGTACGTGCGCGCTAGCAGCGAGATACCGTGACCTTGGCTCGTGGCTGAATGCCTACGAATATGGAAGGGACGGTGTAAAAGTAGTTCAGACAGGAATGCGAGATTTATCCAGTATGCGACTTGAAGTGGTACAAAAAGTCTAAGTTTATGCAACGACAACATTGAGACGGTGGTGCTGAATGCCTACGGATATGAAGGAGATATTGTAAGGTAGGTTCTGAGAGGAACGCGAGATTTATCAGTATGAGACTTGAAGTGGTACAAAAAGTATGTCTCGGTTTATACAACAACAACATAAATACGGTGGTACGCGCGCGCGAGGAGCGAGATACCGTGACCTTGGCTCATGGCTGAATGTCTAAGAATATGGAACAGACAGTGTAAGGTAGGTTGAGAGAAAAGCGTCTTTTTTAATGTATCGTCAAGGACCCGCTGAAAATCAGCGCTGCACAGGCTGAGTTGGTTTCCCTTTCATGTCACTGCTAAAGAAAAGTATCTTTATTTTTAATTCCTTTGTTTTTGTCCTCTCTAGTATTGTATTTTTTTCCCTTCCTTTTGTATTGTTGTTTCTATTATAATGTATCTTGAAGTGCTACAAAAAGAATTGTTTAAGTTTATGCAACAGCGTGAGAGCGTTCCTGGTAGCTAACAGCTATGAAGTATTACCGCTACGATGATACGAAATGCGAATGTGCTAGGAGGGAAACAACTTGCTCTTGACTCATAGTCAAGACGCTCCTTAGGACTGTGGGCTGGGATAAGTATGAAGTGTCACCGCGTGAAGGGCACGCAAAAGCGACATACCCTAACCCTTGACATTTTGCATGCCCGAAAACTTCCAAAAATCACTTCGCGAGGACATTGTAATACATATATAGCAATAACACAATACAGAAATCCGGATTTTTTAAAAACCAATTCCTTAACTATATCTTTTTCTAAATTGCTTTTTATTAATTGTATATGGTATGTGTTAACTGATGTTACTCTTTAGCAATTATTCATAAGAAAGTTTTGGTATAACTTTCTATCGCGTACTCAATAAGTAATATTTTTTTCTGATTATGATGGAAGGCAACTATAGGGCACAACAAGTTTAGATATATTTATCGTTACGTGACATCATTAACGAATATCATAAAATAAACATTCTCAATCAAAAACAAAACGTTCCTATATATCCCAATTAGTCCGTATCCAAATTAAACATTAACGCATCGCTTTATCGCCGGCCTTGAGTCAGGCGTCAACACAAAACAGATAGAAGTCAATCCCGTGTCTTCACTTATCATAACTCCGATTACTACGCGTTCAGATTGGTCCGACATGACCTGAAATATCGTGTCGTTGAATGGTGTCTACGTGTGCGTTGCTTGATCGTATTTTGTAAGCATTTTCTACTTACATATTTAGTGGGTGGAGTCTCTCCATACAGTACTTTACATTTCAATTGTTGATCAGTAACTGTATGTTTATTACATACTATGCATAATTCAATCCATTTTTACAAATCTATCCATAATTCCATACTTATAATTAAAAATGCGAAGGTCACTTTACCCATAAGTCGATGGGATGGGATGATATTCTCTGTACAAATATCATTTGAAAACCGAGAAAGAACGTATCCTACGTTCTATAAGTTTTTATTTCAGAAACCCACGAGAACGAAAGATATATACGGGTGAAACCGCAGGACACAGCTAGTAATTAATACAAGTATGTCAATAAGTAAATATCCAAATTTAACATTAACGTATATGATGTCATAACATGTGCTTTTATCTCCGGCCTTGTGAGTGTGCGCGTCTTACGTTCCTTATGCGTTGTGTTGCATCTTAATTTAATTTGGTCGGTGTTGCATAGCTATTGTTTTATTAGAGTAATAAATTTAAGGTTTGTATGCGTATGTAATACCGATATTTTGAGCGGGGTTCCCAAAATACAGTCAAGTCATTACGACTTCAATTATTATTGACTAAGTCATAACATGACGCCACGTACTATATTTTCTTATTTTGCCATTTTCATCGATGTGGTCTATCAAAATTTATTTTTTTAATAAAACTAAGACTAGTTTAACATTTCAAGTGTCAG
>LQNK01000972.1:114205-137035 GCA_001586405.1 Phoebis sennae
ATGACAAATTGACAATTATCGTATTGACATTTGACAATGACAGTTTTAACTTCACTGTCATTTATGCATTTCGATTATTTATGTTTTTGAATACAACACTTTTTGTTAATAGACGAAAATGTATTCTTTACTTAATTTTAAAAAAAATGCCCTGTTGCTATATACCTACATCTATAAATTGAGCAGTGCATAAAAGGATCAGAAGGTTTCTGTCTCCATCTGCAATTAGTTTTGGTTTTAACATGACTCATCTCATTGCTGGATAGATAAATGTCTATCTTGTTTCGAGCCTCAATTTAAACTCATTCTAAGGAAATGGGATTTTGCCTAGCGCTAAGAACTCATTAGAACTCATATATTCGTAAACAAAATATTATATATCAGTAGGCCAACAAAATTTTTAGCCATAGTCATTATTTTGAATACGTTTTTTGCACAATATATGTTGAAATTATATGAGAACTTAATTACCTGTAATCTGCAAAGTTTATCGTTTGATAATAAGATGAATATTGAGTTGATATTTTTATTGCATTAATCAATAAACGGATACTAAACTTGTTTCATTGCATATCATGAATAACTTAAATATCTTTGAGGTGTCTAATATAGTGAAAATGGCTTCGGATCAATTCTAATAATGAGCTTATATGTAATGAGATTATCACGTGCCATGATTCACGCAACCTTCACATAAACGAATCCGTAATACAGCTATAGCAACGGTTTATTTTTTAAGAATCGAACTTATTGAGGACTCATTGTTGTAACAACAACACAACAACATAACAATGTTAATAATATATTTTTTTAATTTTTACTTGTCCCCATTACTTAATATTACTTGTTTATATAGCTTAGACTTTAGAGAATAAAAGCCACGGAGGCACCTAACTGCGCACCGAAAACTTGACTAATTTTGTAAGCGAACTACATATTGTCTTATATTGAATTAGGTAAAATTAAGTTATTTTACCTAGAATGTGAATAAGATATTGTGTAGTAAATGAAATATGGATGAATATGATTTTTTTATGAATTTTTAATATAATGCTTATCACATCATATACTTAGGTACATAGACATAAGATTTTGCAATTCCTGCGTAAAATGCATGTAATAAAGGGACCAAATTTTGTTTAAAACACCCATAAAATATGCCTGTGGTTATATTGTATTCGCATTTACAAGTAAAATCACCTCGACTGCTAACAGTCTAGTTTGATTTCACAGTTCGTTATTCATTGTTTGCCTCCCGGGCATATAAATACCAACTTATCTTACTACCTTACAGTGCAATAGATGTCCGTTGCCAACAGATTTTCTAGCGAAGTGGTAAATTGCCACTCGACTATCGTCTTAAAGTGCGGGGTCTTAAGCTGTCGATCGCTTGTGGGGTAGGTTGGAATAGGGGAGGTGTACGCGTCGCATCGCGAGTCCATTGGTAGAAGGAGGTCAGTGTGCGCGCGAAGTGGGTCAGGGCGGATGCATCGGTCGTTCGGGGGTCGTCGGAGCCGCTCGGAGGCAGTCGGGCGCGCGTGCGCGGCACGGGCATCGATCGCCGCCCACGCGGCGCAGCGCTAAGTGTTCCGCGAGTCGTGACGCGAGTCCCGGGCTGTGCCCCTCGAAGATGGCGGCGTGAACGCGCGCCCGCGGCCTCCGGCGGTCATGCCGCGATGGCCAGAGAGGTAACCCTCATGCGACCGGCGCCGCCGCTTACGTAACCGGCCACTGACACGCCCGGAGATGGTTATTATCGCCCCGTGCCTGCTCGTGTCCCCGTGTGCAGTAGTGCTAGTGCAGCAGTGCTCCATCTAGGGTCTGGTGCCGCAGCCGGCGTCCTGTTCTCGCGCGCCGTCCCGCCATGCGCCCGTCCCTCTCTTACCCATACGTGCACATGCAGACTGCAATAGAACAAATCTTATCAACCCTCGTATTGTACATGTTACTATAATATACTATATATAATATAGATTTTTCAGTTAAATAATACTAGCAGTCGATCAAAACGGAATGAAATACATCGCTCTAAAAATGAAAGTATTGATTTAAATGGAATAGATAGAAAAGATAAGAGAATTAACAATAAAAAATGATGCATTAGGATGTTGGCACATGCGTGAATATAAACCCGTAGCCCGTAGCAGGTCTGTAGCGGTTGGTGTAGCGCGTAGCATAGATTAAAGAGGTTTTTACTGTGATGCGAATTTTTCGATAGATATTACTGTCTTGCACATAAATTTTCACTACAATCCGTAATTGAAAGACAAATATTATTAATATTCTTATACATTGAAGGTAGACGACCCACGTTTTTGCATCGCTAGGCCACAATAGGCAATAATATGTAGTAATTTCGATACATTTAAAATTACTTAAACATTATGACAGTAATGAATGAAGATGTTCACATAGTAGATGAAAAACTGATTTTTGACAATTTTACATTATGTATATAGCCCTTTGGTGTTCTGCAAATAACTCAAAAAGTAAATCAATATACCTTACACGGCTAAAACTCCAACTTAAGAATGTATTAAATATATCACAATGTTTTATACCAGACGCCCATTCACTGCCTCGGTTTTCCTGTAATTACAGTCTATTTTTAAACATGTTTAATATATTATTTATAAATAATTACAATGGTAATATCTTTCTTGTTCTTACGCCTATTGTTATTGTCTCCTCGTATAGTCCTAATAATTAATAAGACTGCAATTTTAAACGTTTTTTTACAATGAACGGTATCATTTATTTTAAAATATATCTATGAATACGATGAAAGTTAGATCAAACCATAGAGCGCAGCACAACCTTAGTGGTCTGAGGAAATAAAGATAATATACATTATTCTCATCTTAATACATTTTCACGATCAAACTCTCAATTGAGTGTTAGTCACTCAGTTTGGTATGGGTTTTGTTTTTTTTAATGTTATTTATTCCAAAAAAAAAAAGCACTTAAAATAAATAAGGCCTAACTTAATTTAAGGAAAACTAGCTTCAATCTGTAATCTAAATTAATTTTGTATTTTAACTTAATAGATATGCTAACTAAATTATGAAATATAAGCAAATATTGAGAACTTTTAAAACTATGGAATGCGTGTTGCCAACACAATAAAAGTAGAAGAATAGGAAAGGACTAAGGACTGCAGAGTATCCAAAATCGATGGAAAAATAACGGCCAACTCTGATTCTCCACTAGCTATACTCAGATAACGGTTCGGTTATGATAAGTATAAAACTAATTCGCAATTGAATTTGATTTTTGTTGAACGTTAATCATTTTATGTCATTTTTCTATGTCTTCTCACAATATTGACGATTTTCATTCTGAGTAAAACTGATACAATATGCAGAAGCGAGAAACGAAGCACTACCAGTACCGTGCTGTTACCACAGATAAAATATGACAGCTAGCAAAATGAAAGTAGAAACAACGTTTTTACTATTTACAATCTAGGCACCACGTTTAATTTATTTTCGCTTAAACACTATTTCAAGTACTTTCATCCAGACTTTATGATCTAATGGACAGACTAATAACTATCGTAATTTATAATCTAAGATCGTGTCCGTTAATAATATTCTTATGAGTTTTATGTAAAGAGACAATTGTTTTTGTGTTCTCTGATCTACACTATTATCACTAAAACTAATTACTGTACCACTGAGCAAGTTCAAGGTTAAAGTCACTTTGATAACAGTAGAAAATGTTTTCTGAATATTTTCTCCTTTAATTTTTCTTCTTTCTCCAGTCGAGACGATTCAGACTTCAGTCCGTTATACAAAACTGGCTTTCCTCCCGTGGTATAATGTTATGTAGCCTGTCATTCAGTGAGCTGCAGCTGTCTTATAATGAAAGAATTTTTGTTTGGAGGTAGTTGGAGATCCACAGTACATTTAGTCAATTGTAACTATTGGCACGATACTGAATAGGAAAAGGGCAGAAAATATAAGTAACTAACTGTGCCCCGTAGGTTCATCAGTTCCCGTGAGATTTCCAGAATAAAACTGATCCCATGTATATTATACCGAACCACTCAACCGATTCCGATGCAGTTATAGTAGTGTGAAGAAGAGACAAAAATACAGACAGATAGTGTGAGTTATAATATTAGTATGGATAATGTTTAGATTAATAACACGAAAGTTATTAATCTAAACATTATCCATGTTTAGATTAATAACTTGCGTGGACGCTTTCATTTGAAAGACACACACTTTAAACATTTCAAAAATATAAAAATATGCAAAATGTAAATTAAAAGATTGGTTAGCTTTTTGGAAAGCCCTTGTGATGACACAATTCCTAAATTGCGATGCTAAAATGTCTTCGCCGCTTGCCATTTATCAAACATCAATCCTCTGGGCCTACCGGGCGGTCAGTCTAGACGTTTGGACTGGCCGAAGATCCTCTCTTTTCGTTGAAGGAATAATACCATCCACAGATGACCCTGACGTGATACTGTTGAGTCTTCTGTAGTCCCCAACTATTTTCAAATTGCCATTTTTCTTCTTGACTTACAAGAGGTAACGACAAACAACTTCTTTGGTCGGCATATCCCTTGGTCCATCATGTTTTCTATCTCTTTCTTCACTTGATCATGGAGATGCATTCGTATGGGTCGAGTGTAGTAGTGTTCAAAACGGCTTAAAATGGAAAACGCTATAAAACGTTATGCTTAATTCAAAGCGCAGACTTTTTTTTATGCTATAATATATTAGGTGCTCACTGCTCAATTGTTTACAGCTATGAGATTGCGCAGGAATGATATCGCGCAAGCCGCGGCGCACGTTTTTTAGCATTTCAAAACGAAGCGCTTGTTAGTTGTTACGCATAAGTGAAAATTTAATCATTTATTTGGATTATAGTTTAGAGTTGAAAAATGTAAAATTTTAAATATTAAATTATTTAAAATAAGATATATCATTGACGTATCTTTCAAAAATAAATATTATATAAGTTTGTGCATTTTTTTAAAAGTAACTCATTTATAATAATATTTTTTTTTAAATATGTTATGTTAGTATGATAATCCTTCTAAGCAAAGCGTAACAGTGTAACAACAGTAAACAACAAAACTAGTAAACTTCATATTTAGTATTTACATTCAAATTTAAAATACATAAAAACTAAACTGTATTTATGCTGCTTTATTGTGCAGAACCCTGTAATGCTAAATTTTTACGCAGAATAACAATTGTGATATGCTTTATTTCAGGAACTTGAAATTTAGCCTTTATTACGTAGCCTTTAGAGATGAAAACAAAGTCATCACTCATCCAAACGGTTCATTTAATATGCTCTTTTTTCCCGTTCTTTAAATTTAACCTTTAATACGTATGCCATAGAAATGAAATTCAATGTCAACAACACACGCATGACGAAAATCGCAATACGCGCACACAGGTGATCAATCAGAAATACTAAAAAGTAAAAGATTGCCAACAGATGGCGTTAATATTAAGATAGTACAAAAATATTTACCAAAGTTAAAACGCAGATAAGAAAGTGCTTAAAATAAAAAACACATCGTTGAAATGCTCAATTTTTATAACTGCGCTTTTTATTTGCTATATAATATAACGACCACCTCTAGTCGAGTGTGGCAATGGGCTGGTTGTCCGGTGGTTTCTATAATGTGTTCAATGTTGTTGTTTTAAGGCGGTAGTTGCTGTTAATCTTTTTATCCCAGGGAATTCAGCTAATATGGTATGATTGTTGTACATCGATGCTTCGTGCGGTTGGTAGTGGATAACATCGTTGTCCCATGGATTAAGCGGCGATTCTTAATGTCGATTTTGAGGTTGTGATGTTAAAAAAACTGCTAATGATGGATTTGTTGACTTAAGCGATAATGGATTTCCATTTCAATCGACGTCGAAGGTTGAGATAGTGATTCATATTCTTTGTATAGAATGACACAAGTGCGTCCACTGCTCTGCATCGTACGGATCGCATTTTCTATACAAATAATGAATCCGATACGTACGACGCCGATATATGGATACTTAGCATTATTCGAATGAAATTCATATCAAAAACTAGATACGATATCTTTCAGCAATCATTATCTATGTAATGACCAAAAACGCTTCACGCTTGTGATATATAGTCACGATGCATTAAATACAGACGTCTGCCACGTGAGCCATAGAGTCCCGTTTTACTCTTTGGGTTTAAAAGTTTAAAGCCTTAAAAAACATTGAAATAAGTCTGCTGGAACCCACAGTATGCAAGTCTAATTCGCACTTGACCGGTGTTTGGATATACAATGATTTAATACACAATATTGTTTTTACCAGATCGGCTATTTCTGTTACGCATCTATCGATTTTGTCTAATGAAGTATTAAAGGAATAGGGTCCATATTAACACCATCGTTTCAGAATTAATGACGTCATAAAGAACCTCATAAACTTCCATGAGATGAGTTTTAAGGAGATATTTATATTAACCATTCATCCTACTAATATTAAAAATGCGAAAGTTTGTGAGGATGTATGTATGTATGTGTGTTTGTTACTATTTCACGCAAAAATTACTGAACCGATTATGATGAAACTTGGCCTACATATAGGTTCAGAGTAACATGTAGGTTTTAATCTCGGAGTTGCAGTGAAAAATAAAATAAATGCTGAAATGCAGTAAAAATAATCAATGATAATCGTTATATTAAACGCTTTTTTTAATATAACGATAATATAATTTTATATTTTTTTTTAATGTCGATCTATTCAAAATCTATAATAGAATTTTTGTTCTATCTCGTGTTTTTTCCCAAATCGAAATCTTCGTAGCGTCGTATAGTACACCACAAAGTGATTAATGTCATTTGATGAAGTAGTACGTTCTGTTTATTAATTGTAACTGTGATTATTTTATTTTTGACTGTTTTATTTAAATTATTGTTTAAGTCTGATCGTTTCCCTCTATGTGCTTATACACTTTCGACCAATGTGCGTGAGTAAATATAGTTTTTACAGTGTCTTTTTAAGATGTGTATCTATACCTTCATTTCAACTATTTTTAGCCGACTTTCAAAAAAAGAAGCAAATATAGTGGGTACAAAAACCTGTTGAAAATAGGTAAAGGAGTGCCCTTACCTATTCACAAAGTCAGTGGACTTTGTTTAGATTTCAACAAAAATAAAATAAAAGTAATTTTCTACTTTTTTAGTTTGAGGAAGTCGGTTCTATTTTTTGACTAAAAGTTATTATACAACAAAAAAATTACAAAGAATACGTTCAAAAGATTTTCGTAAAAAGTACAAACACTGCATCCACTCAATAATTTAGATCAGGTATGTAATTAAGACTGAAATAGGTGGCAAATGTGAAAATTCTCCAAGGGCAGCTGTCAGCTAGGTACTCTCATTAAGGTCCGCGTCTCAGAACTTAATATCTTGGTATTCGGGGGTTCGGGACCTCTTCAATGTTATAAAACTATTTCGCTAATAACGCCCCTGTATTTTCCTTTGTAAGAAAAATTTGCTTTATAATGCAAAATTCAACGTAACTGACGTTGAATTTTTTCCTTTTAATTACTTCGTTTAGAAAAGGGTTTTTGAAAATAAATTAGACGAGATGCTAGATAGTGGGATGCCTTTTAGGTACAGTATCTTAGAAATTAGCTTTTATTTTAGCGTTCTAATTAAAATACCGTTGTGATACCATAAAACTATATACATTGTGGTTATATTTTAGAAATCACTGCTTTTATTGTCATCTTCGCGTTTGTATGTTTCTGTGCGTGTATGTCCAACGATAACTTCCACGTTCTTGAAATTTGAAAATCAAATACTTTCAATGAATTTAAAATGGCGATAAAATGACAAGGTCCATTCGAAGAACGAAGATATCATACGTAGATATGGACTATGGAGTACTGAAATATTTTTCTGAAGTTTTTGAATGTTATTAATAAGCAAGAATATGAAGAAATAAAGAGTTCGTTTCATAGGGTCGGGATCTTGTAAAAATAAAAATTTTAAAATAGAATATGGGTGTTATTATTTAAAGGGTACGAGATCCATATCGATGTATGGAATTTTAGGGCTAATAAATCTCATTGCCCTATGCAAAGCTTTGCGAATAATGTATTTTTTTTAATAAGTATCAAATACATAAATTGCTTATTTCACGATTCTGATAGAAATTTCACCATTTTGTTCCTATTTAACAAATATTAAATCACTCTTTTTATGAATTGATAAAAAATACGAGTATTTATTCGTAGAACAAATAACCTTATTTCTTAGTATTTTCTAATTGCAAGAGTTCTGAAAATAAAATTGTGTTACCAAACCTAAAAACCTTTTGATAAATCCACCTGATATTTAGTATTTTTAATATTAACCAAGGTATTTCTTTGAATAACAAGAGTTATCACAAGTAGAAATAAGTGAACATAAATACGATAATATTTTTTTCTAAAGGTTAACACTTTTATACAAATTTCACGGGATGGTACTCCCACAGGCTCGCAAAGGTTAACAATGCGTAGGATTGTAAATTTTCCATAAGTTTCATAAACGATAATATTATCTTAAATATTTAGTTTAGATGTTTCACCTGTTGCAGTTGCCTGTTGTCTATACATTTCATTTATTTATTCTACAAAAACATAATGGCTTACAGTCATGCCAAAGGGCCTCTATGCTTTGCGGGACTTAAAGAAAATGATAATTATTTATTTTTTTAATGTTATTAATTTATTTCGTAAACTATCGAATTTGCGTAAAATTCTTACTATCTTGCGCTAATTACTTTAATAATACAAATGTTTACGAACAATGACAAAAATGCTGAAATTTAATAGACAATATTTGCCTGTCTTATATATTCAATAGGAAAAGATTGTTCACTGTAGATACATTTAATTTTTTATGATAGGCAAACGAAAAACTAGGGTGCAGAATGTTTAAAATTAAAACAAATTCCTAATCGAAATTACCAGTGATTTCTTACTCTGTAGGCTTAGCATGGGTTTTGGTAGTACCTTATAATAATATTATGTGGGAGTACTTTACACTTTAATAGGGTACGCCAATATACGTGGGCACAGTTAAAAATAGTATCTTCAATCTTAATTGCATAAATATAATAAGAATTTCAAAAATAACTACAATCAGGTAGGCGATAAAATCAAATTTTGTAACATTGATTCATCTTCTTATTCCAAGAGCTAGGACCGTTTTTGTCTTGTATCGGAGGCCAAGACTCACTTTGGGTCGCTGCGCCAGCGGAGTAATAGTAGTAGTAGGACCGTTTTTGGGGAGGTGTAAGCAAGCTAAAAACTTGTCTGATACTTCTCTTATTCTTTCTTTATTCCTGACATGGATCTGTCGACCTTATTGGTGAAGGTTTTTATGAGGCTGTGGGTTGTACCAAATAACCTCATATTGTTGTATGTAAGAACCTACATCTTTGAGATCGGTGAGGTTAAGATCGATAGTACCTAGGTGCTTGATTTGTGCTCATGTTTTTTTCTTTGAAGGCTTGAAGTGATCATGTAAATAATGTTTGTGTGTTCTAT
Organism: Phoebis sennae; assembly: GCA_001586405.1. Classification (NCBI taxonomy): domain Eukaryota; kingdom Metazoa; phylum Arthropoda; class Insecta; order Lepidoptera; family Pieridae; genus Phoebis; species Phoebis sennae. Next base: position 123,752 of record LQNK01000972.1, read on the forward strand.
ATTTTGATTAAAGTCTTATTTTACATTATACTTCAGTTGAATTCGTACATAAACAACGAAAAACATTTAGTTATTATAGTATACTTCATTATTTTAATTTGTTTTCGTTAATGAAATCCACATTAATCTTAAAATTAATGTAATAAATAAATGATTGCAATTCCAAAAAATATGTGTATAGAAATGTAAATATTCGAAATGATGTAGTTCTAAATTTTCGTAAGAGTAAATTATTCAAAATGTTATGTCTAGTCATCATCTATAATGTATTACACATACAAATATATACACATACAAAGTATTCTAATGCTAAACGTTCACATATGGGTATCGTTCGCATCGGTTAATTTAAGTTTAGTTTAGATGAAAGACACAGGGAATCGTAGTGTGAAGACTAGTGTACTACTGAATTTATGTATGTATATGATTTAATAACGATGAAGATTTTTTTTATTATTATTTGTATACAAAATGCCTTCCGTACGACGAGCATTAGTGAATTCACCTGTGCGTGAAATCCGGTGCGTCCGATGCGTACGATGCTGTGATGTGGTCATCTAGCATTATTATAGGTATTTAATAACTGTGTAGTTTAATACAGTGACGTTTACTTGTTCTCATATAAAATATTACGATATACCTATAGTTATAATTTTTAACTTGAACATGACTTACATGATTTCGAAATGCGTTTCCCAAATTTAAACTATTTAAATACCATTGCACGTACTGTTTTTTATGGAGTAAAATTTATAAGACAAAATTATGGTTAAGTTCCTACTTAAAGATCATTTTGAATGAAGTTTTAAATAGTTGTTTAAAGTTCGAAACGAAATCTTGAAGACATATTTCAAATGCGATGATAATCGATTGCCGAAAAATCACGGAATGTTTTATACTAAAACGATTTTTTTCAAATAGTTGTTACTCCTATATCTTTGGTACCATAAACCTCGTATTAGAATCGTAAGCAGAAAAAACAGTGTTAAATTCATTTTTCCCTCCGCTGGATCCATTAAATGCACCAATATTGAGAATCGCAGCTCGAACGTGGCTGTGAATTCCGCAGTCTTTCACCCTAATGTATTTGCAGTCGGATAATGTAGAGATTTTTGCATGAATTTATGTTTTATAGCGTGGAAATGTTTGATTAAATTGTACTCATTCCAGTTTTGTTATGAAAAGAGGTTTAACTTGACACGTTGTTAAAAAAGTCTGCGATCCAGGAAAACATTTTATGTCTATAATAATAACTATATGAGTGTATAAATTGTTTATTTAGCATCAAAATCAAAACAATATTTCTTGATGAGAACATAAATATGAGTAGGTAGTCTCATAGTAATGAGATTACCTATATAATACGATTTTTATAAATATATATCAAATAAACTTAATAACCTCAAAGATACTACATACTCTACGCTTATACTTACCTATTAAATTCAGTTAAAAACAGTTTGCGATTTAAAATACGATACGTAAATGATATTAAAAGCAAATGTCTACGAAAAGTGCTACGACTTCGTAGCACACAAGATCGTAGCGTAAAGCTTTTATGCAGGTCTACAATAGTATTAATATTGTTATTCCGATCGAATATTATTTATTTAAATCACAAATTGCCATAAAACTATATCCCTATGAAACGACGTAAACATAAAAGCAAAAATTACAGAATTGTAAGTCACGTGAAACTGTTTTGTAGCATTCACGTCGAAAGCGACTTATAAAATAGTATCGGAATCCATTCATCACATCGCAGCTTTACGAGTTCTGACAGTGGGTTAAATACTTTTTAATATCCACACGAAAAGTGCATCATTGGTGTTGTTAATTTCGAAGATGTTACGGCATCGGTCGGGCGCTGCAGTGCGGGTCTGAGGCCTCAGCGGCGGAGGGGCGGCGGTAGGGGGGCGTCGCGAGGGGCCCCCCGCTCGGAGGGAAGGAGGCCGCGACCCGGTCACGAGTTACGATTCGCGAGGCAGCAGAGCCGCCGCGGCGCTCGCCGGCGCACCGCGCCGTCCAACTCTATTTAACCTCTAAAAACTATAATCATATTACATGTATTACGCACTTAATAGCATTCTAGTTTTCCGCGTGAACCTGTTATTGGATTACCACAGCGTCGGATTATTACGTAAAGTTGCCGAGTGGCAATGACGTTCGCATTTGTCAAGTTTTACGTGCAGTGATACAGAAATGTTTTTATATATATTATTTACGCGATTTTATATATCATAGGCATATTTATTGAACGTTGTGCTTTTCCATTTAATGGACAATAAACGTTTCTTATATTTTGGGATTAAGATTTGTTTTCAAAATGTTATGTAACTGTAAAACAGAATGTTTAACATTACGTACCATTTTCGTCTGTCGAATGATAAGTTGATATTTTTATAATGTTTTACTTTAAACTTTAAAGGATAGACAATTAAGTGGACTTTGAGTGAAGTGAGTGCCGTCAAAATGATTGTCGAAATACAAGAGGTAATTTTAGTGATCATTGACCTTAGCTGCATCCTCATCGCTCATTCCGAAATTTGAAATTATTTGCTAGTTTATTTTACACCAATCCCGTAAAACATTTTGATACTATTATAACATCCCCCTTTTCACTAACCGCCGTCAAATAACGGAATGCAGTATGTTTCATTTGCTAAATAAAACAGCCGAATATTGTATAAATAATTTTATGTTTACGCACAGTGACAAGACTTGATCGTACATTAAATGAGTATCAGCTGATTTGATCCAATCATATAGGCATCGAACACGGAAGTGGATATGAACAGTAGTTATTTATGCCCACTGTTGGGACAGTTTAGATTAAAGATCGTAGAGGAGTCAGTAGGTCAACGCACAGTGCGTGCAGGGGCGTGTCAGTGAGTTGGGCATGTGCGGGAGTGTAAGGGGGTTACGAGGGTCCGCGGGGCGGGGGCGCAGGTCGCTCGGGCGTTGCACCCAGTGCAGTCTTGCAGCTAGTGCAGGCTAGCAGGACATCGGTTACGCCGTAGCCGATACGACGCACCGCGTAGCCGATAACGCACCGCGTAGCGCATGATTTTTCAGTTTATGCTTTGTTTTAGTCATAAGCCCTCATTCCATGCCACATTCTTGACATTTTCATACCTTTGCAGATTGTTAATAGTTAATGATGAATTGTAAAGCGTTCAAGCGATATTTTTTGCTACGATGGAAACATGAATAAAAGATGTGTCCAAAGGTCTTCAAACGTTTTATTTTTTATTAATTAGAAAACTTTTACTCATATTTAGATGTGCCCTTGCTTCTGATCTAGATAATTTTCAAATTTTCTCCATGAATACTTGATCCAAGAGAAAATGTATCGATTTGAACGAAATATCTTTTATGTAAAGTTCCGATTAATTAATATTAAACTGCTTAATTTGTTATTAATAAACATACATATGTAATTCAGAAAATCAATTAAACAATGGGTTGAGTTACTGTACCTCATATCAATCGTTCATTTCTTATTTTAAGATGATTCAATTTATTCAAATCATCGAATTTAAATGAAAAATCTAAATTTGCAAACATTTTATCAGCTTGATCTTCAATAAGTTAAATTCTTTCTACTCTAAAATGGCAGTACAATAACTACAATCGCTCTTAAATATTAATAATAATAAAAGGCCTTCTTAAACTTCTTCCCTACATTAAAATGTAACAAATCCTATTCATTACATTAATGAAAATGATTTCTTTCAGGAGGTTAGAGGAAAGAGGCCTTTTAAGATATGGGACAGCTCTCGGAATGTCAGGAAGGGGTTGGTAGTCACTAGCTTCGAGGAGTTAATACATAGAGGTCAGTATCCTAGATATAAAGCTATTAGTATATTGCTCTTTATCTTTTACTCTGTGCTTGCCTGGCAGAAAACACTGATTTCCTCTTTTATACTGATTTTCATGTTATTTTTAGTTTTTGTATTTTGTATACGTGGTGTGATAGAGAGTTTAAATAAAATAAATATATTTAAAGATGAAAGCTATAGGTTCAATCGAAAAGCTCGAAACGCTCGAAAAGCTTCGATCTAGCGTAAGGCTGTGAAAATTGCTTCGTAGTAAGTACAAGTTACTTGGGTCATATACGTAGCGGATTATTTAAATTTAGATTGATTGATAGTATTTCCAGAATGGGATTGTCAAATATGCAATTTAACTAATTATAAATAATACGCAAAAATCATAAGTTGCACTGGTAGGCCCTTCTCCCATTAGGCAACGTAAACTGAACTTGAGTCTCGAAGACTAGCTGTCACACGTCATTCACATACGATGACAATAATTTAACGTTAATATAAAATCTTTGTCAAGTGTAACGAAATCGTGTGCAAGTTTTACCTTTGTCTGGTTTTGTCGAAAGATTCTCAAAAACTATTACTTACTTTTGAATGTTAAGTATCTACTTAATTCTTGATACAAAATGGCAATGCTGTTTTTGTTTCATTCATTACATTTTACATAAGAAAAAAAGTAAGCATAGGGGTCGGTGCATTCCTTAATTTTTGAATAGATTAAGAAAACAAAAGTTATAATATAGTGATTCACAAAATGGGTAGTTTTTCTAACAAAAACACGTTGAACACAATTAAAAACAAATTTGCAGTGGCAAGATCGGCCAGACATATTTTATAGTATTAGTAGTAGGTAGTTACTTTGAAGAGTACCGCGTACTGTGTACGTCTCTATCGCTTGAAAAGGTGTTTTGTATCCGTTCCCTTCATCAAATTTGTAATTTTTTAAGATTTGCATACAAACGTAGTTCTGATGTTACAAATACCAGCATAAAAATCATCCAAATCGTCGACATTCTTGTTATTATTACAGAACAAATGCAACGTCAACGTAAAAATGCTTTTAAATATAACACGTTAACACGTGACCTGGTGTGGAAGGTGTACATAACTACGTATATACTAGGTCAATATATTTAATATAGGTTACTTTTTCTAACATATCTGACACCTGGAATGCATCTGTAAACAGTTTACCCCAGGTCAATAGTTTGTCACGGCTACACGGTTGACCCGTTTCGTTTTCCAGTCAGGAGCCGTACTGCGGTGGGGACAGACGCTTTATTAACCTTAAAACCAATTAAAAAGTGTTTTATATCGAGTGCCGTGTCATCATGTGAGCGAAAAAGCAACGTAAGGTGGAGATAACGAAGCTCGAAGTGATTTCTTTTAAACCTTCTAGTTTTTGACATGTATTACAAAATTTTTACAGCCATCGTATCGTATATATTTAGAATTTGATGTTTGATTAAGTAAAGAAAATTATTAATTGTGTGTGGTAAAAGATCCATTAAGATGTTTCCATTTATCTAGCAATTTACTAAAATTAATACTAATTTGTTATAGACCTCTCCGCTGTCAATGGTTAGTTTCAATTCAACCTCTTTAAAAGATATATAAGATATACAGGCAATACGGTATGTAAGAACTAAAATAATTCAGCTACTTTTCAGTTTAATAATGTCCTGACCGAAATTTGGCACGGTCGCGGCGGTTCATCTCAAAGGAAGCGAGATCTTATAGTGCACAAGTGTGTGCAAACATGGATGAACCTAGTTCATTCTATTCAGCCTTATATTGAGGGCAGGAATTCGACAAGACTATTTTCTCCATTCTAGTATTGAAATTCAAAATTAGTTGTCAAATCCAAAACTAATTTTCGATTTGAATTCGGTTTAAAACTGTTCTATACCCAATTTCTTAAAATTTCTAAAAATTTGATGTTAAAAAATGCATGAAAACAAAGATCAGTAAAGTCTTAGAGATTACTCCCTGAAGAACAGTATTAGTACATTCGAAACCATGTTTAAGAGTTAGGTTACACAGTAATCGAATACGAAAAATTAAAAAAAAAACGAGTGTTTGAAGACTCAGAATCACCATTCCTATAGTTTAGTTACTAAAGAAATCAATTCATGTTTAAGAGTTAGGTTGATAGTAAACGAAGCCGAAAAATTAAAAGCTAGTATCGGGAGACTCAGAACATCACATTTCCTATAGTTTAGGTTACTAGATATCAATCCATGTTTAAGAGTTAGGATACACAGTAATCGAAGACGAAAAATTCAAAGCGAGTATCGGGAGATTCAAACATAAACATTCCTATACTTTAGTTACTAAAGATATTAATTCTTGTTGCAGGAAAGGAGAAGTTATCAGTAGCCGCGAGTGAGCCTGTGCGGCTCGTGCTTGAGAGCGACGGCACCCAGGTGGAAGACGGGGAGTACTGGCGCACCTTACCTCCCAACACCGTGCTGCTGCTGCTACGGCAAGGCGAGCGATGGTACCCGACCGGCGTCGACGTTATCAAGGCCGGTAAGTACAAAAGTCTGCAGGATTCTTACTGTCATGACATAGTACTACTAGTAGACCTGAGTCCTTAACATTAAGTTGTAGCTGCTGCACGGAATGGTTATGACAACTGCTTCAGGTTTTTTTTCATGTTATAGCAGGCAAGCGGGGCATGCGGTTCACCTGATGTTAAGTGACTGACCGCAGCCCATGAACATCAACAACAAACAACTGAAGGAAGTGAAGGAGATAAAGAGAAGATTAGTGATAGGAAGTTGGGAGATGAGTAGAAGAGGACGAAAGAGGAATGGGATGTGAGGCCTTTCGCTAAAGATATAGAAGGATATGAAAGTGTACAATTTTTTTTCGGGTAGATGGACCTAATGTTGTACAAAGGCAGACGACGACTACAAGCAGACAAAGAAAGAAACAAGATTAATACAAAAACAAATGTAAAAACAAATACACCACGCCTAGCCTATATCACAGGAAATCTCAAAAACCATCGCTGAGATAAAGCAAACGTTTCACGTGATCTTGATCTACTAACGTTCCACAGTAAAACACTTAGTTACTGTACACTGGGCAGAATTAAGTGCTTTTAATTGAGAAGGTGACGAGTTCTGATAACTATATCATGTTGCTACTATTGCGCCAAGGTGTGTCTCCAATATACAAATTCCAATAACATGTACATTGTACATTGTTAAAACAGGAGTACTTTCTGTGTGAAATCTATACAAACATAGTTAGTACCAAAATCTCGTATTTTGGTAATAATCAGGTATTTTATGTTGGTAAAAATAGAAAATCTTGAAACCAATTTTTATAACAGTGTTGCAAAATATACAACTTCAAATTGAATTCTTATGACTTGATTTCCTAAAATAGATATCGTTTACATATATAATTCAAAAATATCAATTTCTCAGGAATCCCAAAGCATTTTATTGAACTGTTATATGAAAAGAGTTGAGGAAATATATTTCCGTCGCAATTGAAATTAAAATAGATATTCATGATTCTACATTTAACGTTACTGTGTCAATAAAATGTAATTTTTCTTTCAGCGATATCGGCAATACCAAAAATAGTATGCGAAACGATCCACGCGCTCGAGTTGCACGATGAGACTCCTTCATGGAAGATCATGGACAACAAGGGGCGAGTTACCGTGGTGCTGCACTGGGACCAGCGGCCGCAGGCGTCGCCCGCCGCGCGCTCGCCGAGCCGCCAGGCCAAGCCGGACCGCCGGCCCTCGCTGGTCATCCAGACCTCGCTGGACAGGCCCCAGCCTCCGCCGCCGCACATAACCGTCGTCAACCACGACGAGCCCGGCCCGGCGCGCGGCCGCCTCTCGCGGGCGTCCTCCTCGCTCGACCACCACGTGCACACGGCCGAGTGTCGAGCAGCCGCGCCGCCGCACGCCGGCGCCCATTCCACCCACGCCCCGCCGCCGCACCAACACAGACCTCCCACTGATGAGTGTGACTTCCACTGCTGCGCTCTTCACGAAGAAGGACGACGCATCGCCGTTCACAAAAGCGTCGCAACGTCACCGATACAGGACTCTCAACCGCGCGCCTCGCCGCAGGGTCGGCCGAAGGGTCACGTTCGCTTCTTAGATGCTGAATCAGCACGGCGCGGCGAACGCGACTCCTCCGAAAGCGAAACTGAGAACACGCTAGTCGAAGACGAGGCGGTGACGTCTGAAAAGTTTCTCCTTCTGATAGATCAGCTTAGCGTCGACCAGAAACGCCACTTAACCATCAAAGACATAGGCATCATATTAGAGAGACTGAGCTCGAAAATCCTGGACGTCGAAAGGTTGGACCGCGAGTCGGAATCGGATGACTGTTACAACTGGACGATTAAGGCGACCATTCGTGGAGATGCGCTGCGGGAGCTAGGGGTGATATACAATGGCAACTACTACGCGATCAGCGAGCATCCGGGGTATCGGGAGGAGAACGAGGAGGCGGGAGACGAGGGCGAGGAGGAAGAGGAAGAGGACAGGCTCTGATCGGGCCTGTGCGGCGCCGCCGTGCCCGCCGCCGCCGCGCTCCGCCTAGCGCTGTGCCGCGTCGCCGCGCGCTGACTCGCCGCACTGCCCTCGTCGCAACGCTCACTGCCCACCGGATCTCCCCCGTGCGAAACACCTCAACGAAACCGCATCCGATCTCCCGCTTCGCGACGGACCACGCGTGGTTCCTAGAAGACTTCGAACTCGTTCTGGTGCATCGGGTGTGCGTTCTACTAATTTGGCGACATTTTGGCTCGGAACGTAGTTTAGAGCATGATAGGTCGCACTTAGAGACTTTTATGAAATTTTGCCGCGGCCGCCTCGCGCCGCCGTCGCGTCCCGGCCGCGGGGCGAGGCGATGTCGAGGCCTAGTTAATAAATAGTGAAATTAATGTAAGAAAAACTGACTTCCTATCGATTTCTAAGATGACTAATTAAGCGTACCAGCCGACGATCTCGATGGTCGCTCAGTTTCCGCCGTCGAAAGCACACGGCTGATTGATTATTGTAGCGTAATTTGTACACAATATAATACGTCGTCGACAACAGACATGGTATCAGCACAAATGTATATCATCGAGTTTGTTTTCAGTATGTAATTAGATATATAATAAATTATACACGATTTAGCGACTATTCAATTCAAGAAATCAAATTTCATAAAACATTAGTATATTTGGTACGAATTAACGATTTTATCTCCTCTCCGACTTTACTGTGTGCCAAATTTTACGATAGTTTTACCTTGCTTTGGTTTCTTTCTATTTTGGCCTAAGCATCATGAGAATTTTTACAATCCTCCTTATTCTGTTGATCACTTACATCGTCATAATCTAACACGACTTTATATACGTGGGTAAAAAACAATAAATATAGCAAATTAGTCTATTATACACGAGGCGTTCGTATTCGGTATAGGAAATTAAATAATTACAGGATAAGGCAAAATAATATTGCTCATAATAATATATTCGTTTATATGTACGTGTTTGCGATATTGGTTGTCGGCTAGTGAATCTTTGGGCGAATGAAGTCGGGACTGTGGGACTGCGGTCCGGAAAAGTCGCTAACCTTGCGAGCTCGATCTTTGACGTCATGCCGGAATAGAAAGCGATACTTCAGAGAGAGTGAGTTAGAAAATATGATACCTAGATAAAATAAATTATACTTACTAATCAATAAAATTACACTGTTATAAAAGAGGTTGTAATAAAATATGAATAAACCACGATCACATCTTATCATCGTGCCGAATCGACACATGTTAGTAGTAAGTCGGGTCTTGTATCTAGCTCTATCGTATTGTAGTATTATTGTAACGTTTTTATTTTTTGTATAGTACAGTCATGACACACTGTTGTATGATATATGAAATTTAATAAGTTTTACAGCCCCACCGGGGCGTCATAAATTGTATAGTTATTTAAGGTTAATATTAACGATTATTAAATTATTATTGGATAAGTGCAGGTCACCAACCACGTCATGGGAGGTCACGATTTCACGCAAGCAGTATAGATTGGTGCACGGAACCTGTACCTTATGTGATGTCCTTTTATTGTTTAATAATAAATAATATTGTATAAAATAGTCCATGAATATCACGAATCCGATCTCTTTGGTAAGAGCTTTAAACATTTTTGAATGCGGTTTTTCAAAATCCTCTCTCACATTTTTCTCAAGGCTGGTAATAATATTGGTAAAATCAATTCGTCGTATCAATTAATTCTTAGAGATTTTTAAACTGTATTATTAATCGTTTATATTAAAAATATACATCCAAATATCATATATTGAAATATAATTTGAAATAAACATTCACAATTTTCAATTTATTTTACTCATAAATTTCAACTCAAGCAATTAGATTTTGAAATTCAAGGAATTTTTTTTGATTATTTGTTTCTTACCTGAATTTATATGAAGTTTGACACAAATGTTGTTATATGAAATAACAATACGTTATGGTAATATTAGAAATTTTACGCTGTACACGTATCTTGCCTAAGTAGAATCTATCCCATTTTAAGTGAACTATGTTCTTAGGAGAAATAAACTCTTTACACCTATTAGGTAGTAAAATATCTAACAAACTATGTATTTTTCAACAATGCGATATTCATGGATTGCTTTATACCATCTTTTGATATTTTGATACATAATTAGTAATTTTATTTTAAGGAGTTTGATATTGTGCATTTGTTAAATAATTAATTAATTTCTAAAGTTACTCTTACTAATAAATTTAGGCAAATCTATTGGAAAACAAGTGGCTGGGTTTAATTGAGGTATTGTGGATTATAGAATACTTTAAGAAAATTTATAACTTAACGGTATATAGTTTCAGGTCACAAAAACTATATAGTTACCAATAGCCACAAGACAATTTATATCATATTAAATGTATTGTGTTTTTGTTTAAAAAATAGTTTAACATTATTTTAAACTAAGATTGAAATTGCCAATCTCATTAAGTTTTCAAAAATTATTTTACACTTAAAACTATTAGATTTCAATGACATTTTTTTAAATTGCGAAACAATAGCAGTTTAATCTTTAATTAATGCCACAAAAATAAATTGCTGGCATTATCATAAAACAAATTCAAATTAAATAAATGACAATATTATGTCGTTTTTGTAACGGTAAAAGAAGATTTTTGAATTTTAAATTCGACAGCCATTTGTGTTATCGAAACCATGAGGGTTACCAGAAAAAAAGTTAGTGTGGTGGCATCTTAAAGCTTTTATTTTTATTTTTTTGATAATGAATTCGAGTTTACTATTCCATTATCGAAATCCTCTATTGTAAATAGACTTCACGTCTGTGTGTCTGTATCGTACCATATTGAATGACTTATTGATTATAGTTGTCGTGAATAATGGCGCAAGGTATGTTACGATTTTTGAGTAAAATGGCTAATTACGTTCATATTTATTTTGTAGACATTCTTGTGTTCATTATTTTTTAAGGTCATCCATTTTATGACATTGTAGGTTTGAATATTTCTATTTATTTTGTGTGTTTTTTCTGCTTTTTGGGATTTTAATTTATTCACAAAATAAATTATTATTGATGTTATTGCTGCAGCGTCCTTGAGTTATTTATTTTGATTGAAAGTTCATAATTTATTACTTATGTATTAATTTATTAATAATAATTAAGAATAATGATTATTACATATTAGCATACTCTATATAAATCATTGATACGTTTGTACAGCTTTCTGTAATTTTATCATGTTACGATTTGTTACGCACACATAATATAATACATCATAATATATTTATTGAATTTCTTTTTAAACGTAAGAAAAGTATTATTTATTTTTCTTTAGATATTATACAAACAGCTTGTTTTACAACCATTATCTCACGCATTAATTTACATTCAAACTGTTAGAATATTTGTCTCTTTTGAACTTAAACTATGTATGTATTAAATATTTATCGAAAGAACGTTGTGTTGATGATATATTCACTGTAAATATGTTTTTCGATTATGAAACGAATAAATATGCAAATATATATTGAGTGTTAGTGGCGTAAAGTTTCCATTAAAGCCATAGTAGCACCTGAGTCGTAGAAGCAATGTTTTCATATGTTTAGTAGACGACTCGACAATTGGGATGAAATTTTTGATATAATGATCGAATACTTAGCATTCTGTTAAAATAAGTTGTAGTTTCTTTTAAAAAGATCGGTATGAAAATCGATGAAATGTGAACTGCCCTTTTGCGAAGAATTTTGATGTGTGAGGTAAAGCGACGATGATATTAATTGTGATGCTTGAATACTTTTTTTTATTTCCAACATCTCCTCGTAAAGTGCCAAAAATTATTATTATTGTTATAAGTTGGCGTTGGAGTCTTTGACTGTAAAAAATGAATTTGATAAAGTTACACATAGTCATCGTTTCACGAAGACTTCGACACCATTTTAGCTAAATCATTTGATTTGTATCGCTCATAGACTGAGGCAGGACCGGATTTTGTTTGTTAAATTAAGTGATGTACCCAAAAAATTCACTGCCACTAATTTAAAAATAAAAATATTGGAAATGATACATTATATGCTTTATTTTATTTAAATCCTGCATCTACGATACATGGTTTGTGATAGAAAAATGTGATCTCATTTAATATTTTATAGGAATTGGCAGCTATTATTGGCGTTGAAAATTTAAAAAGAAGTGAAAAAAAATCATCAAATTTCATATCAGACTTTTAAAGTTTTAAATTTTAATACAAGTATACAATTTGATTATTTAGAGTTCATGACTTTACCTATATAATCCATTAGCTTCATTAACATTTTTGCCCTAACTATGTGCAATTATATTTATAGGATAATATTTTAGCCATCCAAGTTACTGTGGCGACTGGCGAGTCGTAACTCGTAACTAAACCATAGTTATGACTTTAAAATATTAGGATGGATCCTATTCCATATGACATTTAAATAAGCTAGGTATAATAAGTACAAGAATGATGATTAACGTAGTTAGCAACGCAACGTAGCCCGCATCATCGTCTGTTAGCGTCTTCGTGCTGTCAGAAAACATAAATAAGTAAAATATCATCAAACCTCATTAACACGTTCAAAGCGGCACAAAATTTTCTATTCTTTCTATTCCTGCGGTACCGGGAGTTTTACACCTGGACCTAAAACTACCATTGCGGCGGTACAAGGCTTACTATACCCTGTAATGTTAAAAAAACTTGAGTCCTTTTTTTGGCTTCATGAAAAGAAAAAACATATTTTTTTGCTTTGGATATTGGTATTTATGATTTGATTGAAGAGATCCTGATGGCGTACGTGGACAGCTTCTTTGGTTTAGAATTGTTAAAGTAACAGTGAGCGCATCCCTACTGTAATGGTGCAACACTATATTAAAAAAAATAAAATATCATTCGTTCCTTTTGCT
>LQNK01000972.1:137239-150818 GCA_001586405.1 Phoebis sennae
CTTAAATTCTTTTCTTAAACTTATATGTGTGTTAGTATTGTTGCAGCATTGTGGTTTTGTGTAATGTTAAAAAGTAAAACGTTGAGTTAAAATTTGAGATTTAGTTTTGTTAACTTTCTTTGAGATGTAGAGCTATAATTAGTGATGCTTTCACTGAGGAAGGGTGTTAAAGTAACAGTGAGCGCATCCCTACTGTAATGGTGCAACACTATATTAAAAAATAAAATGTCATTCGTTCCTTTTGCTTTTCTGTTTCGATGCCGACTTGATGAGATGTGTTTGTAATAATATTTCTTTAAATTAAAACCAGTTAATTCTCCAAATAGACTTTGTTTTGAACCACCTAGCAATCATAAGAATCTATAGCTAAAATAAAATACAGGATTTTATGTACCCTGTGCCGCACTGAACACGAGGATGTTTATGCATATTTTAGGGATGGGAAAAACAGATATCGATGGGCCTAAGTTTTATTGAAGATTTGCCCTTTACTAAATGGTGTTTATTTGGTTTCATTGCGGGTTCTGCAAAGAAAATTATTATGACAGATCTTACGTGATTGTTATTGTACGTAATATTTTGTAAACTAAGTGTGGTGAGCGGTTTATACTTCGATTTACTATTATCATCATTGTCTTCAATATTATCATCACTGTCTTCAATGTGGTCCACGTTTTTTCTTTTACGACACCGTTCCGCTGGTCTTGAAGTAATTGTCGACGCGTGCGCTTTATCGATTACGATCACAACACTAACCATGCGAAGCTAGCGCGTGGTGCGGTAGCAGGTGAGCGGGGCTACCAGGTGTATTCAACCTGTACCCGCACTGTGATGAAATTTTATTTGTTCAGTGCGGTACTAGGTATAAAATATCCGGTATTAAGATAGGCACACCACCATCTATTTTAATAGCCCATCTCAGATATGTATTTATCTTTTTCCTACACCGAAACAAACTGAAGTTACGCTCTCCGCACGACAGAGAAGTCTATACTTTTCGTACCCGCACTACAAGCGAGATATGGACCAGGAGTTTTCGACCTGGTTTCGCATGGAACATGTTTAAACGTTCTAATATGTAAATATTTAAAAATAGACAATAATATATTAGAATACCTTATCTGTACCATAATATGTAATATGACAGCTTATATGACTCTATCCATAGAGTTAAAGGTAATTTAAAAAGTTATGATTATAGTCCATTTTTAATCCTTAATAGTCTGTGGCAAGGAACGTCTATGGTTATTCTATTTTTATTTTTGGTGATTGTACATAGTGCTGACAAACAAAGTGTTTCATTTCGTTTTGGGCTCATAAAAAGTGTTACGAAATGAATATATGGATGTAACAGTGAAATTTTACAGGAACATTTTAAGCATTAAATATTATAATGAATATGGTGCTGGATAGTGACTTGAGAGCTTGCCCATTATCAGCTCTTACACATGAATCTCTAAATCTCTTATCATCGTTATTAAACACGAAAAAAGTATTACTTACCGTGTGTCCAGACCAACTTACAAGGCATAGGTAAATATTTATGAATTAAATCTATTTTTATACCCGTCCTTAGTGTCAAAAGTGGTGTTGTTATTTACAATTTGTTTTTATGAAAATAATACTTTTTCATACTTATTCCATATTAAAGTTATCCAAATGAGTATATCAATTTTTATATATAATTTACGTAATTATTACTGATTCTTACCATTTTTAAATAAAGCCATTTTCATACACTTTTGTCGAATTTATAAAAAAAATCATGAAAATATGTAAATAAAACACCATGTAAAAATACTACTACAGTTGTGTTTCTAAAAACTTGCCCGTATCTTAATATCAATTGATAAAATTATTACAATATCTGGCTACTGGCTACTCTAGTGGAGAAATACTCTTGTCACATTTTAAAGTGAGTTTTAATATTGGCATGCTGTAGTCATACTTAATATCTCTCCATTTTTAAGATTACCTGTGTAATCTATATATTCTGTAGTATCTCAAAACAACTAATAATAATAAGGTATATTATAATATAATGGAGTTTTCCATTTCAGAGACTGGAGAGGAGTGGCGTCTCTCGCGAACATATCCTCAGAAGTAGCAGCTAGTATACGAGAATACAATGACAAGACTCGCAGGGTGATAGACGTGTGGATCCACAGGAATGATGGCTCGGCCACCGTCGGCAGGCTATTTGATATTCTACAGTGGATTGATAGATTCGACGTATATGATGACTTGTTGGAGCTAGCTAGTAAGAATAAACTTATAGGTGAGTCTTATTTAAGTAATATGACCAAATGCTCATGCCAACCTTTGGAAGGTGCCACTTCATCCCTTCACTAGCTTTTCTGTATCATAATGTTATATAACCTGTAGTAACGCCTATTTTCATTGAAAATGCAGCTTGCCAAAGCTGAAATAATTTTTGAAATTGGTCATAACATCACAAACATACATACAAAACTACAAATACTTCGTCTTTATAATATGAATATAGATAAGTTGTGCCAGCATGACATTAAAAGTTTTAAGTTGATCATTGTTACAATGTTTGGGCAAGATTCAATTTAAAAATAAATTTTAACCAAAAAATTAACTTAATATTACTTCCTTACTAATATCATAAATGTAAAAGTAACCTTCCATCTGTCTGTATCTTCTTCTTGTGTTAACCACTGAACTGGTTGGGATGAAATTCTGTGCAGAGATTGTTTGAAACCTGAGGAAGGACAGGTTAGTATTTATGTCAGAAATCCCAAGAGAATTAGAGGTACGCAGATGAAACCTCAGGGCACAGTTAATTGTCTACACTAATATTATAAAGAGGAAAACTTTTTGTGTTTGTAACAAATAGGCCAAAAACTACTGTACCAATTTTAAAGATTCTTTCACCATTCAAATGCTACATTATTCATGAGTAACATATATTATGTGCTACAGGAGTGAAGTCTCGCTGAACAGCTAGTATAATATAAAGACAGCTATATAATATAGAGAAATTAATAAAAAATATGTTGTGTATTATGTGCATTTATATCAAATCACTAAAAGGAGGAAAATACACCCTCTTGTATAAATAGTAACTCACTGACAAAGTGTTTTGTTGAGAAATCTTATCTTTTGGGTCACTGTCATGAACACTTACTACTATGACTCATATTTTATAAGTTACATTCTATTTGTCTCTTAATGTCTTTGATTAAGGAAAATTTAATTAAAATACAAATATTAATGAAGAAAATTTTAAGATCAATCTCATATACAACAAATTAACCTATAATATATCATCATATAGTTATTGTTTTTATTCTTAATCTCCTTCAGAGTCTGAAAGAAACCTATAATAAGAGATTTCACTTTGATAAAGTGCATATAACGTGAAAAGTAAATTTCACTGTGCTCTGCACAACTTTCGTCATACACTTACCTTTCAGTATTAAACTGTGACTAATTAGTCATAACTTTTTAAAACTGTGTCTAAAGAAAAACAAATCACCTTTTATTTTATTGATAATGTCCTTGCTTTGCAGTAAAACAAGTGAATCAGAATGGTAACCAAGCAATAGTGCCGGTGGCATCAGAGGAAGATCTCATAACTTATGATGACAAGAAGTTTGGTTATCCACAAAGGTATCACGCCTATTTATTGTCCGCGAGGGAAGACTGGGACTTTGTCAGTGAAATGCAGAGCCGGTTGACTGAGAAAGGTTTTAGGGTGAGTATGTGTTAGATTAGTGAGAAAAGTTAAATATGCAAAGTGACAGCTAGGGTAGCTAAGGAAGGCTTATTTACAATTTATAAAAAACATTATATTTATCAAAATTTGGATATGACAGCACTTATATACATGTAGTAAAAGAACTTGTGATGGGGCAATTAATTATAACAATATATTCATTGTTACAAGGTGACTAGCGCTGTCCCAACTAGTTTCGATAGTACAAGTTTTGCTTAATTTGGGACGAGATAGTTTTGTGTTAAATGTCCAAGAATACTTATTAATTTATTTTTATGGTAAATCTACCACGGTATTTTTTTTATATTAGATAAAAGTTAGTCAACAGGAAGCCATTCTCGTGGGTCGTGTCAAAATATTAATTTTCGCCACTATATCAATTATTTAATTACGAATTACACAATTGTTTGTTAAATTACTGAAGATGGTGTTTGCTCTAATTTGTAATTAAATAATTGATATAGTGGAGAAAATATACAACCATGGAACTAGTGAAGTGTTTTTTGTACAAATCAATCGAGATGCTGTTCCATCGAGAGGTAACAATACAAAATATTAACTTATTTATTGTTACTTTCAGCTATGTACCGAAGATGATCTCCTCCCCGGGCACGCGACCCGCTTCGCGCCGGTGTCGCGGCTGATCTCGGAGCGCTGCAGCCGCATCATACTGATCTACTCTCCGGACTTCCTCCGCAGCCCTGCTAATACGTTCTTCATGAACTTGGCTCAGGCTGATGGGATCGGTGAGTTTATATTATATAGTGCTTTTTATTATACAAATAAATGGGTATTTTACGCTCTGCCTAGTTTGGATCCTCAACATTGTTCTTGTAATTTATAAGAAATAAGTAAGATTTGCAGGTAATTGAAAGTGTTATAATATTTTTCTTCTACCTTTAAAAATCTAGGATTCGATCAGATCCAGAACCTTTAAAAATCTATGAATTGATCAGAGAAGTAAAGTATTTTTAAGAGACTTTTTCAAAATTGTTAAGTTTTGTTAACCAATATCTTAGAAAGACCACATGTATGATATTTTGTGATAAATGCTTTCCATAAACCGTGCAACAGATTTTTTCACGAATAAATTCTTTGGTCCAGTAAAATTTAATTTTGGAAGGAAGCCGATAGAATCGGGCTATAACGCCAAATTCAATCGCCCGATTTTCTTATCATTAGGTTGGATTGTACGCAATTTTAAAGACGTAAAGGTTCACTAGTATATTTTAAATTTCAGAAAAGAAGCAACTGAAGATAGTCCCGATAATGTACCGGCCCTGCATGCTGCCGCTGCACCTGTCGTACTACCACAACCTGTACTACAGCACCGACCGCAAGGCGCCCTACGAGTTCTGGGGCAAGCTGGAGCGCTCGCTCGACGTGCGGGAGGTGGCCAGGTGTGTACTACCCCCCCCTCTCCCCTCCACCACCTCCGGCTTCACACGTTACCTCTATTTTATGTAAGATAGGCACCTGGTGTTAAGTTGTGATGCGGTCAAGTTATCTATATATAAATACTTAATGCAAAAACTGTGAACCCCTTTTTACGAAAATTGCGCGGACGCAGAACTAGGAGAACGCTCATATTTTTCAATAATAATACTTATAAAGTACATTAAATCAATAAATTTGTTTTAAACATTCGCTTTGCCCCAAAAGGGGACACGGGGCTTCACTTTTTATTTTTCTTATTTATTGTCTATACTTTCATTCTTTACATTCTGGATGTGGATGGGCCAGGATTTATAAATCAATATATTGAACATTTTTTTAAGGCATAGTAATGAATCCACAATCCTTGAACACCTTTTCCTTCCTTGAACCGCAATTTTTAAATCATATCCTTAACATACACACATAAAAAGTGAATCACCAACCATTTTTTTTTAGATTAACCAGCAACTCATCCACGCACTCCGCTATGGGAATCGAAGAGTTGCCAAACAGTGACTCGAACCGATTCACCGCGGAAAAGAAACAAGACTATCTAAATCTGCCGAGCGTGCCCATCAACACGTCCTCCATCCCCGACCTCCGAGCGACGAATGACTCGAAAACATCCTTCGAGACACAATCTTTGAACTCCACGATCGAAAGCAAAAAGAAAAAGTCCGGCTTCAGAAAATTTTTGAATACCCTCAAAGGAAAAAAACATAAAAAGGCGATTATGGTGGAGAGTTAAATTGTGAACGATTATTCAATAATGTTGTGGTTTTTGATGCGGATAGTATTTTTTAACGTCATTCCAAATTAGGATAAAAATTTATTTCGAACACCAATGATCAAATATTAAATGTCGCTTTTTAAGAGACAATAGTTCTGAGATTTTTATGGTTATAGTATTGAGGAATATTATTCTATCAATTTCGTTTACAAGAAAGTATATGATGGAAAAATTCGCTCAAAGCATAGAATTAAAACAGGGTGCGTGATTATTTTAGAAAAAATATTTCCATCTCTAGTAAACATATTCAACAAAAAACTTCATTATTACATATCAAATATAAGTAATATTTGATATTTTGAAATGTCCTCTGATAACCTTTTTTTCTGTCAGGATAGGTAGTCAGATAAAACTTATTGAATTATGTCTTTTTTGCTATTAATTCATGTGCCTTTTTATTTCAGTCTGGCATCTAAATGGTATTAGGAATTTTGAAACAAGCAAAGCGCGGTAATACTCTAGTTGCAAAGAATATTATAGAAATTTAAGAGATTGTTGTTTGTGTGTAAGTTTCCTTGAAAAAATATAAGTTTATAGTAATGAGGTTTTTGACGATAGGAATATAAAATTATAAATAAATAATTTGCAGTATATAAGAATCGGCTTTCAAAAACATTGTTTTGATGAATAAATAGTGTAATAATGTTTTTCATTGAATTTTGTTCTCAGTAACTTTCTAAAAGTTGTTATTGATGTTTTTTTAAAAGAAGCTAAAAAAGATTTTGTACTTTCTTACATACATTTAACCAAAAAATATTTGAAATTAATAGAACAGCATTTATTTTTATACAATAAAAGTTTTATAAGAATATTTTTTAGATGTATAGAAATTGATAAATAAAAGAAATTTATAAATGTGATATCAAAAACTTCCAAAACCGGGTGCTTCCAAAATATTTGTATATTGTGTTTATTTTGTATCTGATATATTGATTGTTAAACGTTTTAGAGATTATTACATTAAAACAAAATAAATATTTTTGTATGTTTTATTTTTAACGAATTTACACAAGATTACATCAGTATAAATTAATGTGTTTTCCTGATTTACTTTATACAAATAATAATTTACATTATAATAAGCGAAAGTGACACTTTTCAGCTATGGTATGGTTTCTTACGATTTTTAACATTTAACTACAATTTTAATGTAGTAGCTAAAATCTATTTATCGGTTTTTGATTATATACTAAATACATATAATTTGGTATGCTTCAATACACGACGAAATATAGAAAAAATTATGAGGTGAGGTATTATTGACTACTTAAATAGAAACAAATCATGCAAGTATTTAATATTTATACATAGAGGATTTTTAAAGTAATAACTTAGTATCTAAAAATATATTTTCCTTATGCACCATATAAATTTACTGCACATATTACCAAATAACAAAAAAAAAACAACATACATCACATTCATCATTTAATTAAAGTACAACTAAGTATTATGTCATACATAAATACATAGGTATACTTAATTTTATGGTTATAAGTATAATAGATTAAATGAGTAGCATGTAAATCCAAGACATTCTACTCTATACATTGGAAATATTGAGATTATGCATATAAGTAGTTTATTTGTATTCACAATTCATTGAAATTCCATAATTTTCAATAAATTTTAGAAGTTTCTTGTTCACCTACTTAATATTTTAACAAAAATTACAGCTTCAAGCTAATTTGCGCTTTTAAATGCAGATTTCTTAGAAATACCGTACAGTTACACTTTATGATCACAAACATTAAAAAAAAAATAATGTCTTTATAAAAGCAACTTTGGAAGTCCTCACTTTTATGACCAATTTAATTCCCCTGAAACACATTACTGCCTTCACTACCCACATGTGATGCCTTATATCTTCAATGAAACTGGCTTCCTTTAACATTATCTTTCTACAGTGTAACAATGAAATCAAAACAAAAGCTGACCAGAAGAAATGATTAATACATAAAAGTTCGCTATTATACAATAAGTATTATAATTATGTATACCTTTGAGGTTATTATTCTTCATAAATCGCAAGAAATTATAGATCACCTGGGGTGAGAAACGAGAGATATATAGATTACACATTATAGGTGTATTTAGGGTACACTAGGAGTATTATTTATTTATTAGGAGTATGATTCTTTTGAACCAATTTTTCGTCGTGAATCACATAAAAGAACAATGGACTGTATACTCAGGTTTTAGGTTTTGATTTCATCCACATGATAAATTGGGTGGTAATGCTTTTTTTGGAACACCATTATATCTTGGTATCTTTCCCTTTCTTACATTGTGTTTATTATGATAAATTGGGTAGTAATGTTTTAACAATAAAATCTTTTCTTTTATGTAGCTCAAGATAAAAATGTCATTACCTTCACAGATTTCACTTTAGAAGTCATTACCGCCTTCACTAATCACTTAAGTTCCACTAATATCACTTAAGTTTCACCAATTTCACCTAAGTTCCGCCAATGTCACTTAAGTTTCACCAATGCCACATAAGTTTCACCAACGCCACGTAAGTTTCACCAATGCCACTTCAGTTTGACCAATGCCACTAACACTTGCACACGACCCGCATGACCTCCACGGTGAGGCTGCGTTATATGCTCTGCACCCAGATGCTGTGGATCCTCACGAAGTTGTCGGCGCCGCAGCTGGCGAGCTGGAACCGGTTCTTGGAGTCCAGCACGCCTCGGGGCTTGAAGGACAGCCGCTTTACAGTGAGGTGGTGGGCAGCGCTGGAGAACAAAGTTGATGGAGGATAAAATATATGTATTGTAAAGAGTAAAATAAAATCTAAGATGATATTCTAAAATGAAGATGATAAACTATAAATGTGACCCACAACTGATTGAAATTTTAAAATTTATTGGTACTTGTACATCTGTCTGTCAAATCGGTCAGATGTTTAAGGCCAACATGTTGGTGATATAATAAAATCTAGGAATACATAAGATACATAGAGATTTTATCTTGAAAATAGATAAAAACCTAACAACAGTTTATAAATAATTTTTATAATGTTTTGTCTGTTCAAGTGTTAGTCAGCACACGCCTATTGTCATTATACTTTATACCTTAGAGATTCCTTATTTAACGACTTCCAAAAAAGGAGTTTCTCAATTCAAGCGTATTTTTTTTAACTAACCTATTGTCCATCTCGTACATCAGGGTCCAGGTGTCCTAGAAGTTGAACAGCAGGATGTTGCCGGTCTCCAGGCCCACGGCAGCTTTGATAGTGTGAGACGGCTATATACCCTAGAGACTCCTTTGCTAACCGACTTCCAAAAAAGGAGGTCCTCAGTTTCACCGTATTTTTTTAACTCACCTATTGTCCATCCCGTACATCAGGGTCCAGGTGTCCTAGAAGTTGAACAGCAGGATGTTGCCGGTCTCCAGGCCCACGGCAGCTTTGATAGTGTGAGACGGCTATATACCCTAGAGACTCCTTAGTTAACCTACTTCCAAAAAAGGAGGTTTTCAATTTCACCGTATTTTTTGCATAAAACTCACCTATTGTCCATCTCGTACATCAGGGTCCAGGTGTCCTGGAAGTTGTACAACATAATGTTGCCAGTTTCCAGGCCCACGGCAGCGATAATAGTGGGAGAAGGCGCGAAGGCCAGCGCGGTCACGGAGCCGCGGACCTCCAGAGCTGACCTCAGGGCGAAGTCCTTTAGAGAGCCGTTCGATACTTCCTCGGTCCTGGACCAGAGGCACACCTGTAAAATCACAATGTCAATGCTTAACATAGGCTGGAAATTTTTAAGCAATGAAGATAATAATTATACTAATACGATATGCATGACTTTGACTATGCCATAGTAATAGATCACAAAAAAAATCAATGCTGTCACAAATTCAGTACAAACTAGGATGTAAAAGTCATGGTATTAACAGAGTGCGTGTTCATGTTTCGCATTATAAGAGAATACTTTTATCTTGCGTATGGAAACATTAAAATGAAATATAATACATATCGACGTTACTTTTTCAAATTTTACACAAACACGAAAAATGTCGACATTTAACGAAGGAGAGCTGGGACGCTGTCCATGTGATAGTTTCGTACAACGACTGTATGTATTCTTTAGACTGTGGTGATAGGTTTAGCCATCTTCATACTAAAAAAAAAAGATTTCAATTTCTATCCTTTCACAAAAATAATAAAAATCCACGCATGAGAACTAAACTATGCTAGGAAAATTAATTTAAACCTTATTCTTCTTAGCATAGAGTACAATATTTAAAAAATAATATAGACATAAATATATATTTGTAAAATAAACCAAATATTTTAAAAGAGTAACTATCGAGTTTCTTTCCGGTATCTTCTCGATAGAAGCGACTTTCCGAACCGGTGGTAGCTGTTCATAAGTACTTTGTAAAAAAGTTTACATGAATAAAAAAAATTCTATTCTATTCTATTTTATTCTATTCATACCTTCCCATCTCTAGACCCAGTGGCAAATCCAGAACCATCATACAACCAAGCACAACACCAGATGATCCTGGAATGGACGCCATTAGTCTTATCCGTGCCCGCAGCGATGGCAAAGGAATTTGAGTCTTGTTCCCTTTTGAATAGGGTCCATTTTCGATCACGGGAAACCGAGAGGAGATAGTTGGAGTTCTGCGAGAAAGCCAGCTGAGTGACCGTGAGCTGGTGCGAGACGAGCTTCTGGATTTGGTTCCAGGTCTTGGTGTCCCTGGAAATTGAGGTTTAGAGATGATAAATGCAGGTTATTTGTCATTTAATTCGATTCTTGTTTTGATTTATAAGCATGAAAAATGTCCAATTAAACACACTATTTCTATATTTCCACATTGTCATATGATACACTAGGATTTTTTTTTGATATACACCTACAGGATGTTATCTAAGTTGCATATATTTTAATTAGTGTGTCATCAAATACATCCATCTGCAGGGTGTCTTATTAACTACAATAAGATGCATTCGTATAATTCAGGGGTTCCTGATCTTTTTCAATCTGCGACGCACATACGAGTTTAGTTATATAGTTAGACGCCCTAGTGTGTCAGCGGGGGGTAGTTCTAGTTTCAAATATGATTAAGGGGACAGATAATCGGGACGCATCAATAATGGGGGAGGGGAAGCAATGAAATCCTCACGAAGCACAGTTTGGGAACTGGTATAATCAATATTTATGTTTCCATTATGTACGGGGTGTTCTCACCAGATAAGTATAGCGGCGTGCTGAGCGGTGGTGGCTTTGCAGCTGGTGGCCAGCAGCTTGCCGTCCGGACTGGCCTCGACGCAGAACACCTCGTATCCATGACCGTATAGTTTGTGCGACTCCGGCCAGAGGGTGTTCTGCATTAACGTCTCTTCGGTTGGCGGTTCTGGACACAAAAACAAGTAATTTATAATACACAAAGAGGGAGGGATGATGGGAAATTGGGGGAGGAGTAGGACAGGATGGGAGAGGATTGGGATGAGAATACAGGCCTCCGCTCACCGTATGAACACAGTGTTATACTGCTTCACGCCGATCGTTTCTCTGTCCCTATGTCCCTTTGTATGCTTAAATGTTTAAAACTGCGCAACGGATTTTGATGTATTTTTTTAATAGATAGAGTGATTCAAGATGAAGGTTTACGTTAATTATCAATTTTTGTCGGTTTATATTGCACTACGAGATTTATCAAAATAACTTACTAATTTTATATACAACATTCACAGTTTTTGTATATTGTATTTAGTATCAGCATTGCGTGCGAAGCCGGGGCAGCTCGCTAGTGAAGTTACAAACTAAGACCCACCATACAGATCCACAGGCACGAAGTAGCCATCCTTATCAGCATCAGCGTCCTTCATATCATCACCGCTGAACACCGCCTTGTTGGACAGCCCCAGCGATGGCACGGAGGCACCTTCGGGACCTGCACCAGTCACAGGTTTATTAAATATCCTTCAATGTAGAAAAAAAGCGGCTTTAAAAAAATATAACTTGGCTTTTTTATGTTATGGATATTTAAGCATTTTTAAACGTTTCGAGGATATTTTATATCTTATTTTGAAATATTTTCGTATGGTTCAGGAATATAAATTTTTAAAACTTATAATATAAATTTAAAACTTCCATAAGGAATTTGTTTTTTTTTGTTCATTATGTTTAGTGTTGTAAGTGTTGGTAATAAATCAATAGTGTCAATTTAATGAATACTTTTTCCTCAGTACCGGGTATTTTGTAGTTACCCCAAGCAATAGTATAGATTTTAGTCTAGTATAAACCACAGACAAGGAATCCTCACCGTGGCTGTCTCCCTCCAGCGGTGATGTTCTGGAAGTTTTGCATGCTCAATAGTTAAAGACTTACCATGGCAATCTCCCTCCAGCAGTTCCTAATGTGCTGGAAGTATTGTATACTATGGACTAAACACTTACGTCTTCCGGTGATGTTCTGGAAGTGCTATACACTCGATTGTCAGACTCACCATGGCTATCTCCCTCTAGCAGTTCCTTCGTGATGTGCTGGAATTTTTGTATACAGTGGACAGACTTACGTCATCCTCCAGTAGTCGTCCGGTGACGTTCTGGAAGTGCTGTACGCTCGATAGTCAGACCTACCATGGCTGTCTCCCTCCAGCAGTTCCTCGGTGATGTGCTAGAAGTTCTGTATGAAGATATGCGACACCTGGGACGATCGAAAAACCTTCTCCTCAACACTTGGTACTTACACTGTGCTAGAGACTAAAGACTAAAGACCAAAGACAAAAACTCTCACCGTGGCTGTCTTCCTCCAGCAGTTCCTCAAAGATATGCTGGCAATTCTGTATGAAGATATGAGACACCTGGAATGATCGAAACACCTTGAACTCTACCAGTTCTCCAGATGTTCTGGAAATTCTATATGCTCAATGGTCAAGAACTCACCATGGCTGTCTCCCTCCAGCAGTTCCTCGGTGATGTGCTGGAAGTTCTATATAAAGTAATGCGACATCTGGATCGACCGAAAAACCTTCTCCTCAACACCTGGTACTTACACTGTGCTGCAGATTAAAGACCAAATACAAAGAATTCTCACTATGACTGTCTTCCTCCAGCAGTTCCTCGGTGATGTGCTGGGAGTTCTGTATGCTATGGACTAAAGACTTCCCCCAGAAGACTTCCGATGATGTTCTGGAAGTACTATACACTCGATTGTCAGACTCACCATGGCTGTCTCCCTCCAGCAGCTCCTCGGTGATGTGCTGGAAGTTCTGTATGAAGTTGTGCGGCGCGCGGAACACGCGCACCACCTTCTCCTCAGCGGCCGACGCGTACTCGGTCGCGGAGACCAGCGACACGGAGCACATGTCGTAGCCGTGCACCTGCGGGCGGGCCACCTCGTGCCACTGTATGTACCCTGCGAAGAAAATAGTTCAATAATCTTCATTTATTTATTTTTATTTATAACACTTTATTTGCCCAACTTATACATTTACGGCCGTTTTCAAAATTCTATCTATCCTTTGTTCTGCTGACTAAAGTTAGGCAAATCTATCTATTTGCACTTACTTTGATTTCAATATGCTGTCGACGGATAGCTTTTGTTATGACTTTTGACAATCAAATGTCATTTGATCTGAGATTACAA
>LQNK01000975.1:13347-29536 GCA_001586405.1 Phoebis sennae
TGATCCCCTCCCCTTTCTTTAAGCCGGCAAGGCATCTACGATACTTTGCTGTTATGTTCACGGGCTGCGGTCAGTCACTTAACATCAGGTGAACAGGGTGCTCCGCTTGCCCACTGTTACATAAAAAAAAACACTTTCGTTATATATCTTTTATCGAAATAATAAATTTATTACAGTTTTTCTTGTATCTGAAACTTCTGACATCTGCACTTTATCGTAAGAAACTATATTCCATGAGCCGTTTTCACCCGCCTGTTGTTGATTTACGCATAGAGTTGTTGACATTAAGTTCATTTTAATAATATTAATCATATTGTTTGTTCTAGTTAAATAGACTCGTAAACTGCTGATCCGATGTAAGCAATTCTCTTACTATTAGAATTATCCCTGATAAATTGTATTATATTATGAAAAAATAGATTTTTCAAGCGCGAGTAATACCGCGGGACGCTGCTTGTTATATAGTATGATTTTTTACATTTTTTAAAACTATAAAAGAAAAGTTTTTTTATTAGAATCACTTACTAAGGTTTTAACAAAAAATAATTCTAACTTAGAACTAGATCCGCTAATTACAAGCTAATTATCATATCTAGTCAAAATCTAGAACAATCTAATATGGTTGATGGAATTTTTATTTAACAAATCACTATATAGAAGGTGATCAGTGGTCACAATATATTTACTGCGGTGCCGCTGAAAGCAAATTTGTGTTTTGGCCTCCAGCACAAGACGTCACAACTGGTCTCCTTGATATTTGGCTTGTACACCCTCGAAATCTTTCAATACTTCGTCCTTCCAGCGATAACAGACGACCATTTATTGTAACAAACATTGAAGCATAGACAAAACCAGATGTAGAATCATGTTCATGCTAATCGCGTGCTTTTTGCGTATGTTCCGTTCCAACAACTTGTAGAATTTCTTCTACTTCATTATTATATACTAGCTTTCTGCCCGCGGCTTCACCCGCGTGGACTACAAAATCATGTACTTTGTGGATTTTCGAAGTAGAAGTGGTAGGACAATTTTTACGTTTTATTAACTTCTATTTCATTTAAAAAGAACTGTCCAATCTTTACGATTTAGTAACTGTTATTTTTTAAGTCCGAAATATATCCTAAATGAAATATAACAAAAGTGTCACTTTTCATGCTTGTATAATCCTAATAATTCTCTTATATTTTTTTTGCAAAATATTTACATTTTCGATATCTGTCGTATACTCCTAGAATGAAAGAGTCTTGTATGTTTGCACGCATTTAACGCATTCTTGCTTATGGACGCAAATAATAACTTCTGCATGTTGGTTAGTCTTTGTTATGATTGGCCGCCATGATCATAATCTACTTTGGAGATTAAAAGAATTTATCATTAAAAAGTACTGTGCAAACAACAACTAAAAAGGTTCAACTGAATGTACCTACGCGCATTGATGATGTGTTTTGATGGATAACTTTGAACCCTCATATCTTTTTTATTTTTTAATCGATTTGGATGAAACAAACACTAAAACCTCCGGGGGACTTGCCGTAATAAATAGTTGAAAACCGCATTTAAATCGGTTAAGCCGTTTTTGAGTTGACTGCGTACAAACGCCCGACAAACAAACAAACAGACAAACAGATAAACAGACAAACAGACAAAAATTCTAAAAATCATTGTTTTGAGTTTAGAATCACAAATGAAACACGAAACACAATTTTTTTCTTGAAGATATTAAATGTACAGACACGGCTCGTCTACGATTTTATTATATGTATAGATTTGTATACATTCAACGTAATACGGATTATGGATAATTAGAAAGAAAGAAAGAAAGAAAGAAAAAGTATTTATTCCAGAAACTTATTATACAATTATTACACTAAACTATTAACTTATTCTAGCTTAAGGTAAAAGTGTACGACATTTCTGGAAAAGGGTTGACCACTTAGCATTTGCGGTGGTGACCATCGCGGCGCTGATTTTCAGTGGGCCCTTAAGGAGTAGCGCTAGTAATTATAAACTTGTTACTTACCAAGCTATAGATTTACCGCTGTATATTCAGATCTTTGCACAGCCAAAACTATCTAAAACTAAACACCGTCTGACCCACGTCAATGTTTTTATTTACAGAGGTTTAATATATTCACATTTATTTACCAAACAATGGGCAAAGTTTTCCATTTTAATCAACGGAGTTCGCAAGTAAACACAGAGTTTCATCAACAATAGTTCGTTATGAGTCAAATTATGTCCCGCTGCGAGTCAATATCATACAGACGGATGATACAATAAAATTACGTACATGTCGTTTTTATAGACACATTTAGCTACACATAAATATATTATTTTAAGTAAGAAAAACAATTTCAATTTTCTAGACGTCCTAAAGTGAAGTCATGTGTATTATATCGGGGTATAAAGTGATGTTAGCACTTTTTAGATATATGGTTAAATTTATTTATTCATAGAACACATTCATTCACACACAGACAATTTTAAACAAAATAGACAGTACAAAATAGAATAGAAAAAGCTGTGAGAGGGTATCATGTTCTATGAAAAGGTTACTCTCAGTCACGAACTTTAGATACTAGCTTCAAAAGTGAGATAAGGAAAATATTGATAATGAATAAAAGACAAGAACCAACATTTTTTCTAAAATAATGAAATAACTAGACGCAATTTTGACGAAATTAAAAAAGAATTTATCAACATGACTAAAGATCCTTGATTTTAACCTTGCTTTAACAATACTCTTTTACAATCTATTCTGATCGCAATAAACTCGCAAAAGAAACAAATAGCGTAGTATAAACAGATAAGCGTGTTTATTGCACGTAACCATTAATTACAAACCACCAACTAGTCATGACTGAATAAAAATTGAGCAGAATTCTCCTACAATTTGGTGTCAAGGTAATAGCTCCCGAGACCGATTTCGGCCATGGTGGCCAATCTCAACAGAGACTAGCCAGCTGCGCAGAAGATATTAAAGTGCACAAGTGAACGCGCGAACACAGATGCACTCTCTTTTCCTTTTACTCTCATAACCCGATGGGACGGCAGACCGACACGACCGGAGAGAGATCAGGCGCAGGACCGACGGCTTTACGTGCTCACCGAGGCACGAAACACCGAGCACGAATCGGTGTCTAGGTAAATACTCTTTAAAAGGAAAGGAGATTCAGATTACAGGCCAATGAGGGTGAGGGTAGGCTATGTAGGCACATCGATAGAAAATTCGGTTTATGTCTTTATACAATAAATTGTCGTTCATTCTTTTATTCAGTCGCTTCGCTTCCATAGTATAATGGTATATAATATAAGTATTTTTTTAATTAGCCCAGTAGTTCCTGAGATAAGCGCGCTCAAACAAAGAAATAAAAATACATTTATTTTCCAAAGACAGGTTGGTTGGACAAAGAAAGGTTTCCATTATACATTTTATACAATTTTCTTTAAACTTGTATAAGCCTCTGCTGCCGAACTAAGCTAAAATTAATTTTAGTATTTAGTTTTTATGGGCCGTAGCTTTAAATTATTTAAGATCTGTTAACTGTAACTGCATGATGCCTGACATAAATAAAAAATAAAAAAAAGCTTTACAAGCTACAGCAAGCAGCGCCAATACCCCACAGACAAATTTAAACAAAGAAACAAATTCTTCCACTTCATATTATAAGTCAAACAATGAACTGTTTCCTTAACTGTAACAATTAGAGAGAGCCCTGTTATGTATAGCTAACACACCAACGTGGCTTTAACATAATAAAGTCAGGCAAATCTATCTATTTGAACTTACTTTGACTTCAATATCCTAACGACGGATACATTTGCTATGACTTTCGCCTATCTATTGTCATATAATTTGACAAAACAGTCTATCCATAATCATTGATACATTGAAAATGGCCGCAGACCCACGAGGCAGTTGATTATAAAAAAATGAGGACATAGTTCTGAGAACAATTGTTATAAGGAAGATACAAACACCTGTGGCCTGGGAAATAAGCCCAGAGGCGCTGAACTCACCCAAAACAAATCACTAAGTTTGTAAGCGATGTAAGCTGATGGGTCGTGTTTTAGTTTATTGGGGTTAAATCTTTTTATGTGGATTCTTTTTAAATTTCTTAAATTGTGATACACATTCCGTTCAAATGATATGAAACGAAATGCAAATGGTAAAAATTGCGAATGAAAAATACGGTATAAGTCTGACAACAAGTCAATTTTAGATTTTTGTATTTTGCGTATATAACCATATAGTTTCATACTCATTACCATATATAATTATATATACAAATAGATGCGAAGGCAATTACTATCAAAGTA
This sequence comes from Phoebis sennae, assembly GCA_001586405.1. Taxonomy (NCBI): domain Eukaryota; kingdom Metazoa; phylum Arthropoda; class Insecta; order Lepidoptera; family Pieridae; genus Phoebis; species Phoebis sennae. The sequence goes on from LQNK01000975.1 coordinate 17,668, forward strand.
CAGAAACGCTCGAATGCACCCTAAGAAAATCCTCAAGATTGAAGGCTGTCTCAAACGATCAATCAAGCCGCCTCAAATATGCGGATATAAACAGGGTCGATGTCAAGAGAAGTGATAGAAATAAGAACAGAATACACTTTTTTACAATTATTGTCTTTAACATACACTACGCATATGCATAGTGTATGTTAAAGACAATGATAATAATATGATAAAGTAACTGTATTTAATGATTTAACACGTTAATGACACCCATATTAATAAACTAACAAAGAATATAGTATTTGCAATAAAAACATATTCAAGGTATAACAGTATTTACGAAAATTGAAGATTTTTGGCGTTAATTACAAACGCAGTGCAGGATTAGGTAGGTACGCGCGATTCGGGCTTTCGGATAAGCAGTCGTTCGATAATCCACGCTCTACTGTATGTAGAGACTACAAAACATAAATATAATAAGCCTTTACCTTCTTACTGACCTCTAAAGCGCCCTCTATACATCGGCAGACGCACACGTGGACATCATCTGCTAATGTCATCCACGGACTTGAAGACAGGATACTTAATATGTCCATCCGTATTCAGCCGTAGTAGGTAAATTACGTCCGATGCATCCACCATCCATCAACAGATGTCCGCGTATCTGCTGATGTGTAGAGGGAGCTTAAGATAACACCTGCGGCCTGGGCAATTACTTCATAAGCCCTGAGGCGCTGAACTCGCCCAAAGGAAATCCTTAAGTTTGTTAGAGGCTTGTAGGGTATACAGGCCGTTAGTTTTAGTTAGATTTTCCGACTTTGCTCCCGTAGCATAATGCTATATGGCATATTTCTTGGAAAATGCAGCTTCCTAATAGTGAAAATTTTTAAGTAGGTTTAGTAGGCTGGTTCCTATAAACGACTGCACGTCATTGTTTAATAGATAGGAATCGTTTTCATTAACGAGCGGTTATAATCGACCATTCGGAACCAATAGTATTTTTTGTGTTTGTATACTTTCCATATTAAATAAAATACTTTTTAAAGGTAATAGGAATGATAAATCGCGTTGAAATGCTTTATGAAGATGCTGCTAGAAGAAGTAATATTATACCTAAATGTAAACTTTAATTCATCGTGAATAAGAGAGTTAATATGATTATTAATTAAAATAAAAACTTTACACGTACTTTATTATATTAATAAAGAAGGTAAAAAAATATAATCGTGTTAAGTTACCGTTTAAGAAGAGCCTACAATTAAGAGAACCTACAATTTAAGAAGTACATAATTAATTTTTTAATTCTTACATTATGGTAGATCGTATAATTCAAATGGTGTCCGTCTTCAGTAAAAAAATGAAGTTATAAACGTACATAAAATACTAAAATTAATTAAGGAATTCCAAGATCCTGTATTGATTAAAACCTGTAATTATTTTTCTTGTGAATGATTAATCCTTAACAAAAAAGCCTAAATAGAAGGGACATAATCCGGGTATCGTAAGGGTATTTTTGTCAGGGCAAAATATATTGGACTGACAAATATACAATTTAAGGCAAAGGATTCAGTAAAAACTTTTTTAATTTATAAATTTAATTCATTGATTTTATCACGGAATGCTTTCAAGATTAAATCTAAAATTAATAAGTATACCTACTAACAAAGTATATAGTCAATATTATAACGTTTCAGAAAAATATGAATCTATTACAAATTTTTGATAAAATCACTATTCAGCCTTTACTAAAGAGATACTATCATAAGAGATGTGACGTAGGTACTGCCTGGCTATTGAAAATCACAATGTTTCAATCCGATCCTGCACGTTATATGATCTTCAGTATCAACAGGTATATGAAAAATACATTAAAACTTACCGTGAGGTTATCCGAATTTTTATCGCACTCACGTCACAGGGTTACTGAATGTTTGTACTTGGATTATCACAGAAAATTGCTGTGTTTTTATTTTCACGAGCGCGGAAAAACGTGTACGCTCCTGGCGGAGTTTCGAAGGCGACTGGGGAGCTTGGAGTCGTGTTATTATTGAGATGTGGAAAGCGCGTCCCTTTTCAGGCGTAGGCTTGTGGTACAGCGAGTTATTCATAGGGGTTTATTTCCTTTGTGAATAAATTGAATGTCTATGTCTAATTAATCTAATTAAATTTGTTTTTGTTTGATGGTCTAGTTGTATTTGTTCTAATTAAATATGTTGAATTTAATCTCTCCTAAATACGAGTTGATTTTTTTGAACTGAAACACGCAAAAATGTATTTAAAATAAGAAGATAATTCACTACACATTCAATAATTGGACAATTCATACTTTGTGACAGAATAAATTTAAGATGTGTACGCATAAGGAAAGACAAGCCAGATAAAGTTATATAGCAGAATAAGAGAATGAAGCTGTAACAAATTCTTTGTAATTGTTGTGATAGAAAACCGAATGCCAATCTAATAACAAACTTAGCCCATTTGTCCACCGAATTCAAATACTTCATATTGATTGTAGAGAATATGTAAAACAATTCGCAATAGTGTTTTTTAATTCATTATTTATTATTAGCTATTGAGTCGCTATGCAAAGCTATGATTTTATTCGAATAGCCCTAAAAAGAACGTCATTGTTCCACTGTCGTTTAGTTAAGTCTTTCTCATTTTAATTTATTATAATGAGTGACAATTTTATCTTATATCTTGTCAATAGAATGTAAATCTTTCCATTTTCATCGAAAACTACCAGTGTACCTCCATCCTTACCCAGCCCACGTTAACATTCAAATTCGTCCTTACTCACAAAGCCATAAAGTCGATTCGGAAAGTGAAATAGCCAACACTGAGCATGTACTAATTCAAATGATAAATAAATAAGGCTATTTGCTCATGTATTTGGTTAATTAATTATTACATTAGCATAATTTTGTCTTTTGAGAGGTATGAATAGATCATGAGTTTCATTTTAGATGTCCTCTTGAATTGAAGAGATATTAAGAAATATTTGAATATACACACCAAATAAATATTTTGCGTATTTCTAGTACATTCAAAGAAAATATTTTGACATTATTTTTATGTTACAGCGAGCAAGCGGTGCATGCGGTTCGTCTGATCTTAAGTGACTGACCGCAGCCCATGAACAGTTACAATAGCAAAGTGTCGCCTTGCCAGAAGGGGAGGGGAAAGAAAGAGGATTGATGGTGGGAGTACAACTGGATGGGAGTGGAATGGGATGGGAATACAGGCCTCCGGGTACCCGCTCACCATTCAGTTAAAACAAGAATAATTACTTAAATCGTCCCCTATACAAAAAAGTTCCGCGTACACATACAAAATAAAATAGTTCGTTGCGAATAAAACGCTAGAGGACTCTGGTGTGTATTTAATAGAGGACGCTGGAGGACTTCGTCACTACGGTGTGTATTCAATAGGTGCCAACTAACGGCCGTTTTCAATAATGTACCGAAGATTATGGATAGATTGTTATATAGTCATAGCAAAGGCTATACGTCGATAGGATATTGAAATCAAAGTAAGTGCAAATAGATAGATTTGTCTAACTTTAGTAAGCAAAACAAGAGATAGATAGAATATTGAAAACGGCCGTAAACCATATCACTAGATGGTAGGTAGACCGCGTTTCGCAATGCTCACCAGTCATCCTACAGCTACTGCGCTACCTCGCCGCGCGCCCCGAGTCAACCTTGAGGACACAAGAGGACCTCACCAGACTGAGGTCACTATAAACAAAGCTTGTAACACAAGCTTTGCTTAGTTGAGTAAATAACTGATATACATTCTTATACATACTTTTTTTTAATACATTCATACAACAATACTATAAATAAATAAAAACCCAGCCAATCAAAACTTAAATTATAATTTTCTACTCGTAGGGGTCGAACATACACCTTTCGGTGCCATAGACCATTGCCACATCCACTGCGCAAATCGTCAAATCTCGTAGTCGTTTATGTTTGTAATGTTTTCATGTAGAAAATTCTGGACCTATTTCAAGAGTGATTTTACTATTAAGCTGCATCTTCGCCGGGTAAGAGGCTTTATTATAGGTATTAAATATTATGCTACAGGAGCAAAACCGCGCGTTGGTATTATACAAGTATAACCCCAATTATACACGTGTCAAATTTGCATCAATTTATGAAACACTATTGGTTTACAAGAGCTTTTGGGTAATTCATTAATTAGCATAATTGTGTGGACATAAAATTCGGTGTTTTCAGAATTCTCTACTGTTTGCCTTTTATGGTAATGGAATTAAATTGTGGATTGGAAAGCGAAGTATGTATATGTTTTATTCTGCCATTCTTTTCTACTCCTCTCCCGATTTCCTATTATTAATTCCCTTCCCTTTTCTTCAAGCCGGCAAGGCAACTGCGACTCTTTTATGTTGTAGATGTTCATAGGCTGCGGTCTGTCACTTAACAATAATAGCGTCCCTGACCGATTTGGCTATGGTGGCAAATCTCAACAGAGACCAACCAGCTGCGCAGGAGATATTATAGTGCACAAGTATGTGCGCAAACACGGGTGCACTCTATTCCTTCATAATCCAATGGGACGGCAGACCGACACAGCTGGAGAGAGATCTGGACCGACGGCTTTATTATTGCTCTCCGAAGCACGGGGGTGTTCCAACACCGCTAACTTCCAGACTCACGGATATTACTGAGATTTCTTTGTCAGAAAAAGCCCAATAATAATTGTTTTTTGGTTGGTCGGTAAAACGCGTACTCCGCTTTCGTGTTGTGAAATTAAACAATAAGAGCAGAGTTTTTAATTATATACCAAACAATGTAAAGCATTTGTATTTTTTTATAATAGTTATATTTCCCTATCGCTAAATTACAAACAAAGCTTCACGATTAATTCTAAAAATAGGAAAGAATCAAAAGAAAACACCCGCTTTGTAATTTATAAAAATGTCATTCAATCAAAATTTTATCAGAAAATGTCAACAACTTTCAATTTTGCCTTAAGCCCGGCGACTTTAAAATTTCCCCGGTTACCTGGGAAAGGCTTTCAAGGGCTTACGTGTACATCTCTTATAAAACACTATATTATAAACCTATGTACGACCCGAGTGGATATGGCGACGGTATATTGCGCCGGGAGAAAATTATTGTGTTTAATTAACATTGTAATTTTTACTGTCTGGTTAATTTATCTATAGTATGTGTATGTATTAAAAAAATGTAGTGAAACTGATAGATACGTGTATATGATGTACGTGAATACATAGCTTACGCAAAAAAAAAAATTTGGGCGCGACAAAGTTTTCACCTATCGTATTAAATTTTTTGAGCGTTTAGCTATCTAATAGTAGATATTATAGTTTTGATAATGATAATTTTGATGTCAATTTTGGATGAAGCCGATATATTCGGAGTTATAGAAAATGGTTAAATTAATAAATTAAAGTACTTTTTTTCTAAACGTAAGGCTTTGCTATAATATGTTATTCCGCGCCTTTGTTTTCTTTGTCATAACAAAAACCTCGTGAAAACATCGACCTTTTTAAGAGAATCGCGCTATATATAGGAAAGGTTAAAAATATAGTGCTTAGTCGTTATAATGGTCGCCTTCAAACTAGAGTAAACATGCACTCCAGAATCACTAGCCTTTGAGGCACACATCTCATTTGTCGGTATTTACTCCATCTTAGAGAAACTTGAGGCGCATAGAATATGAATATGTATAGATCGCGCATTAAGAGCCCCTTTTATATGTTATGTGACAATTATAATACTTGTTCTAATTATAAAGGAAAAAATTGATATTACGATATTTATTAATATCGTTAAAATTTTGATTATTATGAATGGTAGTCATTTAGACATATGATTTAATAACATAACTATTTGGTTAACGGCCCACCCTAGGCTAAAAAAATCTAAATTTGAGCTCCACCCCTCCGCACACCTCGCTCGGCGCACCAACACATGCTTACGCTCGAAGCACGAACGGACGCACACTCGCGCGCAGCGTCGAGTCAGTTCAAAATAACAAACACACATACATACATACATCCTCACAAACTATTAAGGTTATTTTTGTGACTTTTTCATACAATATAATAAAAATCAGCGTTTTAGAGGTTTTCATGGTGTAAATCAAATTTTTTTTAACTTAAATTAATCAATGATTTACTGCTACTCTACATGACATAACTTCTTCACAATATCATCTTTTTACTCACATATATTGGTTTAAAAGATTATTTTCATCAAGGCAAACTATTCACTTACACGTAACGAACAATTGGGTTGTTTTCACACTTTACAAAACTCTTCTTTCTTTCTCCTACCTTAACCTTTCTATTTTTTGTTATTTTTTTAAGTTAACCGCCTCGTATATATTTTATCTACTCTCAATATCCCTCAAAAAGAAAATAAATTATTTTAAACTAAAGCGCAAAGTGAAAATAATAACTAGTGTACCACAAATATTTTCATCTCGTACTTTAATATCTACCCTCAATATCCAGAGTAAATTAAATCTGAACCTTATCTCGCCACTCCGTTTTATTAACTGGAAGATGGAGTGAAATATTATTACAATTATCTCAATAACTCGGCGACGGCGAGTTATTTCAGATACTAATTTTTATCTTAACGTGACAGATTCACGTTAAACCTACACTCCTATAAACAATACAAGTTTTGTTGGTCAAAAAAATATTGTTGTCTAGGAATACTTCATGCGCGAGTCCGGTTCGCACTTGGCAGCTTTTTTACGCTTAGATTAATTTGTCTGGAACACCGATTTGGATGCTTTTTGCCTGTGCCAATGACATGTTTGGATAAGTACAGGCAAGGATGTAGAAAACAAAAGTGGTACTGTAAAGTCCGACATTATTTTTAAGAGTGAAAATAATAATTTTAAAGTGTGAGCAACTAATTATTTGGTTAGCGTAAATTGTCAGATATTTTTTATGCACTATACGGGCCTGTAGCATAAGCCGTCTGTCACATAAACTGAATTCCACGTGAGCGAAGCCGCGGGTACAGCTAGTAAACAATACTATCAGTTCTCACAACACACAGGGCGGTATAAACCAATTCAAAGACGATACTTTGATTTTAATTATTGTTTCAGATATCATATTTCTATAAGGAAAACTTTAGACGCGGTTATTTTTACTGGTGTAACGAAAATAGCGGAATTGACTTTCGTGTTAAAATTTTCTTCCTTCCTCAATAAATATAATTTATTCCTGATACAGTTCAGTGACATTTTTGACTAACTTTTATTATTTCATCTAACACCCGTATATTCTGAGAGCTAGGACATTTAGAAAGGCGTTAGGGGCAAACTGAAAAATTATCTAATACCTCTCCTATTATACCGACACGGCTGGTGAACAGCGGTAGCAGTATTAATAAAATAAAATTGAGATTTCTAAACAGCTTTCTTCTAAAATTGCTGTCCCTAGTAGCATAGACAACAGACGATATTAAAAATTCCTTGTTAACTCAATAAGTTACATCATAATAAACTACAATAGCAGGTATACGAGTTGAAACTGAATTATGTGACAAGTGTACCAACATATACTTTACGCTGTCAAACACGAAAACTTGGGACATTGTCATTTGTGCTTAAAGTAATGTAATTTAATAATTTGATTGGCAGTTGATTTACCAGTGTCTATTGAGTCGGAGGGTGTGGGTTCGATCCCCACGAGTAGAAGATTGATGACCATTGTAATTTTCTACTGTCTGGGTTTTTATATATCTGTAGTATGTATGTATTTGCAAAAAAGAATAATGTTTATCAGTTGTCTAGTTTTTTGTTCAAGAGTAACCCATTCAACATCTTTGAGATAAAAAACCGGCCAAGTGTGAGGCTGGCTAGCGAACGATTGGTTCTGTACCGGACCCCACTGGTTATATATATTTTTTTATTTTTAGTATACGTTGCTAAAGCGTTAACAGAAATTCATAATTCGTAATAATTTCAACTTTCTACCAATCACGATTTATTAGAGACAGCTTAGAAATTAAGTCTCGTTTTTCACCTTTTAAGTACGGGACCCTATACATCTATTAAATATTTATGTTGTCATTCTCTCCAACCACGGGTTGCCTGGAAGAGATCGCTGTATAGCGATAAGGCCTTAACCTTTTATTGCATAGTATAAGTACTATCATATGTAAGATTTTATTTTTAGTTCCTTTATGTGCATCTAATAAAGAGTTTTCATTCATTCATTCATTTATTCATTTATTAATCTACAAATGCATCTACAAATGTTCATAGTATCAGTGGTTAGGGCCAGTCAATTTGCATTGGCTACATACTTGGCAAGCATATAATTATGTTACTGTGCATGCCGTAGCAATGAAAAAAACTTTATCGCTTATAAATAGTAAATATAACATTAACAACTACGATTCAGAATAAGCAAAAAGCGGTTATCGCTTTTCATTCATTCATTCATTCATTCATCCACAAATGCTAAGGTCCATAGCATCAGTGGTTAGAGGCACTCAATTTGCACTGTTTGGAGTGGTGACTTGGCGAGCGTATAATTATGTTACTGTGCATGCCGTAGCAATGAAAAAACTTTATTGCTTATAAATAGAACACAACAATAAAAACTAAGATACAGAACAAGCAAAAGACGGTTTTATCGCTTTTCATTCATTCATTCATTTATTCATTTATTCATTCATTCCTCTACAAAACCTAAAGTTCATAGCATCAGTGGTTAGAGCCAGTCAATTTACACTGTCTGGAGTGGCGACTTGGCGAGCGTATAATTATGTTACTGTGCATGCCGTAGCAATGAAAAAAACTTTATCGCTTATAAATAGTACATATAACAACAACAACTACGATACAGAACAAGCAAAAGACGGTTTTATCGCTTTTCATTCATTCATTCATTCATTCATTCATTCATCTACAAATGCTAATGTTCATAGCATCAGTGGTTAGAGCCAGTCAATTTACACTGTCTGGAGTGGCGACTTGGCGAGCGTATAATTATGTTACTGTGCATGCCGTGGCTGATTGCTAATGAACACACTATTCAGAGTCTAGGTATTCATTTACTAGCTCCTGCCCGCTGCTTTGCTCGCGTTAAATTTATGACTATAGAATATAGATCAATATTAATTATAGCGCGGCTGCATTAAGCTAGAATCATGTATCTCGAAAATTTTTATTTTTATTTACTTTTCGAAGGATTCCTTATCAAAATACGGAAATTTATAACATTTAAAAATAAGTAGTATTTCTGAACACTGGTTTCTGACTTTACTTGGACTGGACATGGAGTTGAGTTGAGTTGCCTTTTTTGAGTCACCCGAGTCACCAAAGGATAAATGACCGTCGAAAAACGACAATTTTTTTTCTAGATTGTCTTTTTCTTTAATTAATACATTAGTTTTAATTTATGAACGTAATACCGAACAACAAAAATAATTTTAACGTTACTGTTTTTAAGACGAAAACAAAAATAATACTAACACTTTAGGGCATACCTAAAAAGTAAGAGACATTCTTAAAAACCAATTCTTTTTATACTTATTTTCAACTTTGTCATCTCGAAGTAAAATCAAAAGAACAACGACCCATTGATTTATTCAAAAGGGCCAATAAATTCAATTGTATTGTTCCTGTTATTGATATTGTTATCAAATTACATTATTCCAGTATCTCAAACAAAATTAAGAATTAAATATTCAACGCTTTCCCGCCTCCATTATCTTTACTATTATGAATGCGACAGTAACTTTGTATATCTGTATGTCTTTCCTTCTCGAGCAAACTGATTAGGATGAAATATTGTACAGAGATTGTTTGTAACCCGAGAAAGGACGTTTTTATCCCGGAAATCCCATAGGAACGGGATATATTGAGAAAACAACATAAAAATGCAAATTAAATAAATTATCATATTAAATATATAACAATTCCAACTTATACATCTTTACGCTCTATACTGTGGTTACATGTTAGTAAAATAAACTTAACACATAATTATATAATTAACATAGATTGAGATCATTATTTCTATAAATACATTTGAGAAATGTTTTACTATCATTATTTTGAATAATGTTTTGCTATTATTTTCTGGTGTTTAAATATATGTATAACTGATAGTAATTAATTAATGCACTAAGATATAATTTGAAATGTTTTATCAATGTTTGGAAGAAACTTGCTCCCACGTCACAGGGAATCCTAGTGTGGGAGCAAGTGAACCCTTAAACTTTATTCTTATTCTTAAACAGGCGGGTGACATCGCGAAGTACAGCTAGTTGTCAATAAACAGTTGCTTTCTGTGTGTTCTTGTATTAGTTTAGCCCCGCGGTTAAACACGCAGAGTATGTTAATGTTTGCTTTACTTTAGTTTTAGACTCGGATCTAGGGGGGGCGAGTCGGGAAACATTCAAAAGGGCGGCAAATTCGAATTCAATAAGGGGCAAACTCAAATTCCATAGGCGGTAAAGTCGTGGTATAAGAATGCAGAACAGGCGTCCCCGTTTCTGTTCCCTGACATAATGATGAAAGCGCGTGGGCCGTAGGGGGTGGCATTTTTCGGTTTCTGTCCCGTCTAAAAAAAATTAGATACTTATTTAGGTTACCCGCATTTTTTACCTTTCTTCCTCTTGAAGCTTGAGCCTTTCATGTTCAGAAAGAATTTTTAAAATCCAAAAGTTTCAAAGACAAACACGTTAAAACAAAGTTTTCCGTTACAATACTATATAAGTATAGCTAAATTCATTAGATTGTCACTCTTGACATTGATATTGTTATCTAATTAAATAATTCAAGCGTCTCACAACCGCCTTCGAACGAAATTTCCAATTAAATTTTCAAGGCTTTCGCACTTCGATTGTCTTATACTATGAATTATTGAATAAGTTGTTTTCTTCTTGTTAAATAAGTGGAAATTTTTCATAACCACCTTTTACTTGCCTGTAAAAGTTCGTAGAGTACCATAGAATATCTATGCAATGTGCGTATTTTTGTTAATATTTCGATTTATTCAAAAGGGTCAGTAATCCATTAAGTAATTCCTGTCATCGATATTGTTGTCAATTTAAATCATTAAACAAATTTTAAAATCAGCTTGTACATCAATCCTCTCCCATCCTGTACGACTCCTTCCCCAATTTCCTATCATTAATCCTTTCCTTATCCTCTCCCCTTGCTTCAAGCCGGCAATGCATCGGCGACACTTTGATGTATTAAATGTTCATGTGCATTTTTTAAGTGAATTCATATCTTAGATAAATAAACACGTAGTGTGAATGTGTGTATTTTTAATATGAAATAAAGTTTTTTTAAACCGAAAACCCGGACAGTACAATTTTTGTTCATCAAATAATTTTCTACCTGTGTGGATCGAACCCACACCCTCGGGCGCTGTCGGTGTCATATCCACTGTGCCAGTCAATTTGTCAGAATTTCCTTGAAGCCCAAAATAGCAAATTCCTGCAGCGAACGTCGCATGTTCTAACAAGTCTAATATGATTTCGATACTTGGTCCTAATAATGTTAGGGTAAGGTAAACACTCGATGTTATGTACGTATATGTATCTTGTATTATACAGGGTGTAGACTATATCAACGACAGAAATTTCCTTCATGATAAAATGGTATAATTGTGTTGAAGTGTACACACAAATACAAAAGATAGAACGTTTTTATTAGGGGGCGACAAAGTGACAAAAAAATGTTTATCATAATTACCAATAATTCTCAAAAATGTAACTTAAAAAGCGAATTTAAGGAAATTCAAGGAACATACAATATTAATGATTTGTTTCATTTTAGCCTTTATTCCTTTTCTTACCATTTCCCCATCCTACCAGCCGGCAAGACATCTGCGACACTGATGTTGTAG
>LQNK01000975.1:29922-46327 GCA_001586405.1 Phoebis sennae
GCAAGTAACAAGTATAGAACATTAGAAAACGCCGAAATATATGGCAACGCCGCGCCGCTGCCTGATCCCGCCTCTTTTGATGTGGAAAAGCGGCAATGCGTAAAGTAACGAAAATTTACCGATAATTTTTACCGTTATTTTTACGATATTTAACGTTATTTATTTTCGTTATTATTCTGTTAAGTTAATAAGTAACGTTACCAAATCGTACCGATATGACAGTATCTCTATGGAAATACCGTTAATTAACGTTAATTTTATTGTGAATTGGTAACGTTTTCAAGCCCTGGTTGTAGATGTTCATTGGCTGCGGTCAGTCACTTAACATCAGGCGAACCGCATGCTCTGCTTGCCTGCTGTAACATAAATAACGCAAAACAGAAGTCATAAGTAACAAAAAAATATAAGTAATTTTGTAAAAGATCTCTAATCGGCGATTTTTTGAGATGAAAATAAATATAATAAATATAAAAACTGCGGTATAAGGTCATACGATAGGGTTGACGTATATGCAATCATTATAATTTTTCTTTCATGTGTTGATAGCGCTATTTCGTATCATGAAGATTTTGTTTTTATGGTTCCGTACCTATTATTACTAATGTTTGTCTTGATAGGAAGAAAGGTGAAGTTTTCACAAATTATGGATTTTTTGCCACCATAACAACGAATGTTGGAAATATTAAAAATAAATTAAAGTGGATCTGGATCTGGTGCGTCCAAGTGCGAGTCTTATTATTGTGAAAATTAAAATAATCAACTATATGAAACAGCCTATATATGCAAGACGTATTTCTTAGTTAATATCAGACGATGGCCACCTATTTACGGTGAAGTTAACCTTTAATTATTAACCGATAATCGCCTCGTTTTATCGCTCAAATGTTTATTATAAGCTTTTCGTTAAAATAAAGAAGAAAAACAAATCAATCGGAGCAGTATGATGCTTTGTTTGTTTGAACGCGATTATCTGAGGAACCACTGTTTAGGTTTGATTATGTCTTTTGTATTAAAAATAGTACTTTAGATTATCTAAGAGCCACGCGGAACAATTAATAAAATAAAAAAGATACTTAATAGTTTTTTTTTATTTGAAAATGTTCTGTATGCCTTTAATTGAGAAATATTTAAGCCTGTAATGCATTAATTATATATTATCATAAATGGTATATGTCTTTATTGTTGAGATAATTAAATAAAATCGCAGTTGAGTGTCTGAGTTGCAGAAAAACGAACTACAATCAATAAATTCATTTATTCTATGTACGTAGGAAACGTATACCTTCCTAATATTATGTTCCATTAATAATATGTTATATAATAAAACTTGTTTATATCAATACAAATAAATCCTATATAAGGATGTTAATAATTAAGTTCCAATATTATCAATAAATAATAACACAATACAAATTGATCTGATTTTAAAACTAACTAAATCATATAGAATATTCGCCATTCAAATACACATATTAATCATCCAGTCTCATTTGCAAAAAATCAAAACATTAAATATTTACTTATACAAATAAAAAATATCTATTCAATACAAAGAATTATTTAGTAACATACACACGTCATTAATAAAATTCCATATTTTTCCTCAAAAATCAATACCCCATTACAATTTTCATAAAAAGCGTAGCCTAAATCTAAATGTACTAATAATAGTTATGGTAATATCTATATACATATAAGGTCATTATCATACATAACATATTCACTCATAATTGTCAATTTTAAAAGTCATTTAGAAATTGTAATGATTATATTATATTTTATAACATTAGCACTTGTAAATAGGCAGTTTACATATAGAAACTGTCCGAAACTGTCTGAAATTAAATGAGTATAAACCATCTTAAATACAACTGTATTTTTATGGTTTATACTCATTAATTAGTTAATTAAACGATGGCTCACTAATCGTTTACAATTTACATATAAGTACGTATATGCTTTTAAAACATTTTATATTATTTACCACCTCACTCCCAGCCCGAGTACAGAAGAATTATTTTTGTTCATATTTAACAATAATGTAAAAATAAAGCATAAATAAATAAAATTCAAGTTTTTGTTTTAAGGAGTTAAGTTGCACTGAATGTCCTCTAAAGTAATAAGGGGCTTGTTGTAATGGCTTAATATTCGTTGTTTCTCAAAACGAGTCAAATACAGACATTTCAATATACATAAAACACGACAACTGGTAAAGTGTATGCATTGTTAATTATATTTAACATACATAAATAAGCTTATACGCTATTATCACAAAATAGATAGGCAGTGAAGTCAAACTGAACTGGAGTTTGTCTTTTGTATCTATTTCGTACTATTATTGTGGTAGGTAAGAACGTCAAATAATATCAATTACGTCATATTATTACAACAAAATTTAATATATCCCCAAATTTATTAAAGAAACCTAATTGTTTCTATAGTGCTTCTGCACTATAGCTAGCTAAAACTACTGTTTTAGCTAGTCACAACTGTGCTATTTTAAATATTGAAAAAAACTGGTATTTAAATTAGTACAACTGCACAAAACGCTGGATTTCATTGTGTATGTTTTAACGCGAGTACTTCCCTTATTAAATAAAATACTTTTTAAAGGATTTTGAACGCGGTTAATTGTATAATATATAAGGTTAGGTATTATGTAGGTGTTAGGTTAATAAAAATTATGTAAAACAAACCGCGTTTAAAACCCTTTAAAAAGTATTTTATTTAATATGAAAAAAACGTTATTTAAAGATGTTAATTAAATTGACAATATTGTTTAAATAATATCAAAATAGTTATGTAATATAGTTCCGAGTTTCACAACGGACTTCTGAATTTAAACACGACCTATTTTTTTCGTGGTAAAGAGTAAGTAAGAGCAGTATTTAAATTTAAAAGTCGTTGATGAAATTGTACAGTATTATTTAATATTTGTCAAGTGTCCAAATATTGTTACTTTAAGTAGTTCTTAAACATCATGCTGTCACTGTCACTCGTATGAAGGGAGAAAGAGATAGAATGATATTTAAGTATTGCGTATTTGTAATACATTTAAAAAGTTACGTCTTAAATGCAATACTACTTAAAATAACTAAAAATATCACAGTTATATTCGAAAGATGCCTATAACTGTTATTATGAAGGTGTTCAAAACTGGCGTATTTCTCAAAATGCATTTTATCTTTATTTTTTTCGATACACTCCTCTGAAACCGTTATGTTGTGTGTTTTTATGACGCACGCATAGTAGAGAGAGGAGAGGCGAGGTGATCTGGTCTTCTTGGGGTCTTTTTGGTTCATGGCAAAGAGACCGAATGCGACACTAGAAGAGAAAAAATACTTATAAATCCTACTAATATAACAGCAAGTATCTTTGCCTGTCTGTCTTCATACCTAAACCACAGATAATATAATACTATACTAGTACCTTAACTATTGAAACGATTTGGATGAAAATTTCTACAACGATAGCCTGAGAGCCGAGAAAGGATATAGGACAATTTAGTGGTTTAAGAGTGAAGAAGAGATAGACAGACAAAGTAACTTTCGCATTTTTAATATTAATAAGGTATTGAGATATGAACGTTGAATACCATAAAAAACTAATAAATAAATATTTAGATACATTAAATACAGGTACATCAAAGTAAGCAAGGCTTGTACTATAAAAACTAGATGGCTGATAGACATAGTTAAACATACTTTTTTTTGTAAATACATACTATAAATAAAAGAACACCCACACAGAAGAAAATTACAATGTTCGTCACAATAATTTTGTACCCGTGGGGATTGAACCCACACCCCCCGGCTCAATAGATCATTATCGTATCCACTGCGCCATTCGGGTCTTCGAGGGAATAAAGAAAAAATTGAATTACACACACACACACACACATACACATACACCCTTCACTTTCTTAATACTAACATTAGGTTATTAAGTTAATTTTACTTTTCTTTTATTTATAATATTGTCATAGACATAAATAAAACACAAACAAAAGATACAAACATGTATCCACATTCTTGGGAAGAAGCCTCTGGCAGCCGAAACACAATGTTTACTAGTTCGGAAGTCAGTGGAACAACACAACTTGTATCGAATGATTTTATGTAAAAATAAACTTTTTTACTTTTACTTTACTTTACTTTAGAATTTGAAATACTTACGAATAACCGCTAATCCACTCAAAGTTGTCAAACAATGACCAGTGGCTGTACCCAATCACGTTCACTTTGTCTTGGTATATCGCCAAAGAGACCTAAAAAATGCACAATTCGTTTTGAAAATATATAGTCCAAGAACAAAACAAATCTTAAAAAATAATTAACTAGTGGCTCGCCCCGAGCTGGACCTCGCGTTGTAATGTTTATATTAATCGAGGCCTTACATTTGATACACCAAAGCCCCTCTACACATCGGCAGACGCATACGCGGACGTCATTGACGATGGATGGCGGATACATCGTCAGACGTAAATTATCCACTACGGCTGTGGCTTATTACTACGTCCATCTCGACCCTAAAAACTGGCTTCGCTCGGTCAAATATTGTTATAAAAGTGAACGTTAACATTCTCATGATCAATAATATCGTCCAATGAGAAGTAAACCATTTTTTTATATATATTTGTATATTGAAAATATACAACTTGTCTTAAAATAAGTTCTATACGTAAGTTGTTATAAAAACGCTATTCTGTCGACATACATAAAGCAAAAACAATGTACCTAACTGTAGGTATACTGCTTACAATATGTGTTACATTATATTGTTATTTGTATATGTTGCTAATAAAATAAAATAAAAATAAAAAATCTGTGGGTCGCGAAGCCTTATTCGTGGCTCGATGGGGAGAGAGAATTTGTTTTTTATGGGATAAAAAAGGGAGTTAGGGGTTCGTGCATTTTATAACTGCGGTCCGTAGCACAAAAAAGGTAGGTATAGAAATTAAGGTCGTGTACACAATTATTTATTTATACTTTCAATAAAAAAAGGTTAGCTAATGCATGTTTTTATCATTTAAAAGAGTCTTTTGCATGGAGACAATAATAATTATTATTATTCTCTATAAATTTAACGGACATCAAATGCTAATTCAATAATGTAATAATATTAATTAATGGTTTACTGTAAATTTTGTAAGTTGACTAAATTGTAAAAATCTAATTAAGTAATATTATTTGTATGCCCTTTCATTGGCGAATCGAATATAATCTTTAACCAACATGTAACCACAAGTCTTACAAATAAATTTCATTTCATTTCAAAACATAATTTTCTGTCGTCTCACCTGCTTCAAGTGATCCCTGATGTAGTTGACTCTAACTTTGTCGTGCGTCTCTGGTCTGCCAGCATAGCCATTTTCTGTGATCAGTACTTCAATGTCACCGTATGTCTTCTTGAGGTAGGATAGAGTTCGTCTGAGGCCTTTAGGGTACACCTGAAAACAATGTACTATATCATTTCAATACCTCATATCACTGAGCGAAGTGAGGTATCAGAGTCGAGATGGCCTGATTGTATGTTTGTATGTAAGGACAAATGGTTGTCTGAACCATAATATTTGGAGTATCGTTTGTCCGATTTTAATGACTTTAGTGAGTTTAGACTTAAGTTGGAAAATGAGCAAAGTCGGGAGGGTTACGACGATAGGGAGGAAGATAGAAACTAGATAATTTGTTTTTAAGTTGCTACTTAGTACTTAAGCATACTTTATATATAAATTTATAACCAGGCAGTATGTCCAGTGTGGCGACGGGTAAGAATACATGTGGCGTGAAGCAGTATTGCACTGTTTCGTACGGTGAGCGGCTGTCCGAAGACCTGTATTTCCTTTCCATTCCTCTCCTGTCCTGTTCTAGTCCCCTCCCAACTTCCTTTCATTAATCATCTCCTTGTATCCCCTCCCCTTCCTTCAAGCTGGCAAGGCATCTGCGACAGTTTATGTTTATGACTATTGTGGATGTTCATGGGCTGCGGTCAGTCACTTTCCATCAGGTGAACCGCATGCTCCGCTTGCATTCTGTTACATAAAAAAAGTTAAAAATTAAATGTACAATGTTTATACATAATAATTTTGTAGCGCTAGTGATCGAACCCACACCACCCAGCGCTAGACCATTCCCATATCCATTTGTATATATGGCTCCCCAGACCGATTTCGGCCATGGTGGCCAATCTCAACAGAGACTAGCCAGCTGCGCAGGAGATATCATAGTGCACAAGTGTACGTGCGAATACAGGTGAACTCTCTATTCCTTTTACTCTCATAGCCCGATGGGACGGCAGACCGACACGACCGGAGAGAGATCAGGCGCAGGACTGACGGCGACACGTGCTCTCCGAGAAACGGGGGTGAAATATTTGTATATGGGGTGATACTCACAGGCATGATCTCCGAAGCGCTCAACTTGGCCTCAGAAGGTATCTCCAACATGGCGCCCAGCTCCGGGGACCCGTTGATGAACCAGACGCCGCTCTCCCCGGGCTTGGCTGGCCTGATCACGTGGGTGGTGTAGTAGTTCAGACCGTAAAAATCTGCTGAACCTGAAGTTATATTGTGATGTATTACATTTTCTTTGTTATTAGATTATGGTAACTTACAAATATAAATTCTAATGATAATAAATTCATTTATTCAAGTAACTTTGACTCAATTATTGTTACAATATATCTACACTAATATTATAAAGCTGAAGAGTTTGTTTGTTTGTTTGTTTGTTTGAACGCGCTAATCTCAGGAACTACTGGTCCGATTTGAAAAATTCTTTAAGTGATAGATAGCCCATTTATCGAGGAAGGCTATAGGCTATATATCATCCCGATATTCCCACGGGAGCGAAGCCCTGGTGCGCAGCTAGTACATATTATAAAGCTGAAGAGTTTGTTTGAACGCGCTAATCTCAGAAGCTACTGGTCCGATTCCAATTTTTTTTTGTGTTAGATAGCCCATTTATCGAGGAAGGCTATAGGTTATATATCATCCCAATATTCCCAAGGGAGCGAAGCCCTGGGGCGCAGCTAGTTATTATATAAATAGTAACAATGAATTCTTACAATCTATTTGGTATTTCTTAAAAGTAATTACAGTAGTAAACCGCTAGGAAGCAGCAACACTAAACTTATGGCATTATTTTTTACATGGATTCCTTAATATCATACCACAAATATTTAATCGCTTGCGCCTATCCGATTCTTGTCTAACTGATAGCTTGGTGATTTAAAGGTAAGTATGAAGTTCATTCGGTATTGTGCAAGAAATATGGAAATATTATTTGGAAACCAACAAAAGTTCCACCAAAAACCGACTGGTATGAGATCATTATTACTTCAGACATTAAAAAATAGAGCAGCAAATACCTCTTAACATCTTCTTTTCTTCTTCAGTAAACGACGGCAATCTTGAACTGTTGTAACCTTGCTTCAAACTATACTCTAACATGAGCTTCTCTATACGTGGTGGCCATCCACCTTCTTTAGAAAATATGGGATGTGAGTAGCGGCCAATCTGAAATTATTATATTTACTACAACACAGGCAGAATTAAAATGGCTGACTGTAGAATGTCGATTGCGATCTAGACACTAGGGCTAGCTTTGCCTTAGACTTAATTCGCCAATTCGTAGAGTGAAAAGATAAGAATACATTTCAATTTCCAGGCCCCTGCTCACCGTACAATACTGCTTCACTGCCGATGCTTGTGGTAATTTCACCGGTGCGAGCTTGGCCCAATCGTGCAATGCTCAGCTCCACTCTTTTATCGCTTAAAATCTTATGCAACAGAATTACCCTCTGTCGCCTCTTACGACACCCACGAGTAGAAATGGAATGGCGACATACGTATTCTAACCCGTCGCCACCAGGGAAAAATGAAAATGAAAAGGATTTTTTTTTGTGTTAAAGCAGGCAAGCGGGGCATGCGGTTCACCTGATGTTAAGTGACTGACCGCAGCCCATGAACATCTGCAACATAGGAGTGTCACAGATGCCTTGCCGGCTTGGAGGAAGGAGAAGGGATTAGGAGAGGATTAATGATAGGAAGATGGGAGAGGAAATTATTTCTTAATAATATTAATAAAAACATTTACCATATATTCCGCGCCCAATTCAGCCAATTCTTTATCTCGAGGGTATTCATACGGTTCCAGCCAAAGAATGTTATGCGTAAATGACAACCGACCTGAAATTATAAAGAAATAAATTCGGAAATTTGACAAATACTAATCAGTAATCAAATGCACACATAACTTACTTCCGCTTCCTACGTCATACGTGCATACGTCAGTGTCTATTGCGCCAGAGGGTGTGGGTTCGATTTCCACGAGTAGAAAATTATTATGTAATGAACATTGTCATTTTCTGCTGTCTTTATGTCTAAGTACCTATGTATGTATTTACAAAAAAAAAAGTATTTTTAAAAATGTCTATCAGATATCGTTTCCATAGTACATAGCTTTGCTTAGTCTGGGACTAGATGGCGTTGTGTTTAATATCCAAGAATATTTATTTGAATGAATGAAAACACTTTAATATAAAATATACAAATAAACACAATAAAAATAAGATACTAAAACGTGCACATATGGCAGCATTGAGCCATCTCTTCCAGGCAACAAATAGATAGACAAAAACAAATTTGACAGTAGGTGGCGTAAAAGCACTTCGCGTAAAAGCATATTGATTACAAAAACTCACCCCCATACTTTTGTTTGAATTCCGTTTCATACAACCTATAAGCCTTAGCATGTGCTAGCAGCAAGTACTTATTACAGAGAAACGGTGCGAACTGCGTGTCTTTGATCCCCGGGGCCTGATTGCCGGTGTTATATATCAGGTCGCAGATCACACCAACCTCGTTCATGGTCAACCAGGTCTTGACACGGTCACCGAAGAGAGTGAAGAGCACTCTTGCGTAATCAGCAAACCAATCTACTATTAATGGGTTTGTCCATCCACCTAAAATTGGATTAAAAAGTGTCAATCGGTCCTCAGTTGCAAAAATGTATTTAAAGATATTCCATCAAAAAATAAATGCTAAATGTATCGTGTCTAATATTTTATAACGCCTCGTTCGTGATTTCAACAAAATATCTATGTGGGAGCCAAGTTCCGTTTTCATTTGGGACTTTTTTAATTTTTTTATTCTTGATTTATTTAGAGACTTTTAAAACAAAGTCTACACATCACAACTTAATCTACACATCACATCTTATTTTAAGACAGTCCATAATAAATCTTAGTAAATACCTAATCTTGTCATCGAGCGATAACTTTAAAAAAGTAAATACTAATCCTATTTTCCATAAGTTTGTTTAGTGGAATATGACCCATTCGAATTCAAAACGCAGCCACAAGTTCGCATCTGCCCATTTTTACATCAACAAACTAAGGTATTTTTTCACTCGGGATGAATCACATGAAGAAGACTAACACCCGGATTCCAAGAAGTTACCTTAACTTTACTCCCACTCAACCTCGACTAATATGACGTATCATAAATTTTAATCGAAAATTCATGATTGAAGTAACATAAAAATATAATATTCTAATAATTAGATCGAAGTAACAGATGGAGGTGTTAAATTTGCCGACTCAGAATGAAAATTTTCGTTGATTGAGGTTGAGTGAAGTCGAGGAATGCTCAAGGTACGTTTTAGAATAGGGGTGTATGTCTATCTCAAACCTCGGCTCAATACATTGAAATGTAACAGTATTAGATAAGATAACAATGTGCAGCCTTATTCCAAGATTGCGGCCACGGGACAATTACATACCCAAATTTTGTATAGACATCGGCATATCGAACTGGTACATCGTGACCAGGGGCTGGATGCCCCTCCGCAGCAGTTCATCGATGATGCCGTTGTAGTAATTCACGCCCGCCCTGCTCACCTTGTTGGTGAAGCCGGAGGGCAGGATCCGAGTCCAAGCTATTGAGAACCTAAAAAAATAACTTATAGCCTACTACGATAGTGCCCTGTCCCCTGAACCAGGTGGTAACCTGTATCTCAGGGAACCAGCGTTGCCAATTCGGAATTACCCGAAAATCAAAGTTAAATTCCCCAAATTGGGACAAAAATATGACCCAAAATATTATTTTCCCCACAAGGTTCCCCACACACAAAAATCAATTATTTGTTACATTGTTTCTTATACATAAAGGATGAGGTTGTTTTTTTATTAGGGAAAATCAACAGAATTAAATACAAATTATTAATATTTTTCAATGGATATGAATACCCACATTCCCCACATAGAACCATTCCCCACACCATTCCCCAATCGATGTGTAATTACCCGCAAATCGGGAAATTCCCCGCACATTGGCAACGCTGCCTGGAACGTTAATTGCATGTTACTAATAACAGTGGATGTAAAGTGGTAACTCCTTTGAAATTGATGGATATACGCCGTGATTCTTCCATATTTCTGAACGTAGCGCTCAAGAGCAACGTGCTATGATTGATCGCAGGTCGTGCTGTTATGTTTTTATTAACTCGCGCCAAAATAACACCTTCAAGAAGCGACAAGAGAATTTTACAGACAATTGCGTATATACGCGCGACATTATTCGTTTATGTTAATGTATATTGTCCTACTTTTGATTATGTACAATAATTATTAAACTGTGAAACCGCAAAACCATGTTCATACTTTTCATAAGTACTTGTAATGACGTTAATTTGAATAAAATAAATAATCGAGACCTTGTTGAATGAAATGTTGTGAAATGTTTTTATACCAAACATCTTTGATATCACCTTCCCTACTTTTCCTGCCTAATCTAGATTTTCAGACATGCTCAACTCCATCAATCATAAAAATTGATAAATTTTTTATTGCATAAAAATGTATTTCAATTATAAAGACAATTGTCCTTAAGGAAGCAAGCATTACGTTTCTATTATTTAAAATATTATTTAATCGTCGATATTATTCCAATTCAATTGAAAGATGTTTTAAAATCCTGTAAAGAATATAAAATGTTTTAATAATGCACTCCTTGGCCCTACCAAAGAAATATTGCTCTATTTGTCACAATTATAAAGGAATTAAAGAAAATAATTTTATTTCGTTTCATTTATCATGTTAGAATGTTAACTTGAGGTATGAATAATCACTACATAGTATAAAACAAAGTCGCTTTTTCTGTCATGTGTCATGTTGTATGTCCCTATGAACGCTCAAATCTTTAAAACTACGCAACGGATTTTGATGCGGTTTTTTTTAATAGATAGAGTAACTCATGAGGAAGGTTTTTATGTATAATATCATCCATTAAATAGTAGACAAATACTGTTATTTTTGAGGTTTCTAATGTGATGTCGCAAATAATTACATTTTTTCCGCTTACATTGCAAACGCAGGCTGAATCCTACGAGATTTATCAAAATAATGTACTAAGTATTGTACACAATGAAAAGGTCTACAGAAAACTCCGCGATAGTATATCAGCATTGCACCCGTGCGAAGCCGGGGCGGGTCGCTAGTTATGGAATATATTAAAGTGTAATATCAAGTAACCTACTATCAATATCAAGATATCCATGCATTTCATCTACTCTTGGAGTTATATATCCATTATTAGACTAATATTTAATTACACTTTACAAATTCTCATTATTTCATTTATGTCCATAATACAGGCCCCAGGCCTCCAGACACAGGCCCCCGGGCCCCTGCGTGATATTTCAAAGCCCGAAACAGCATTCGGGGCCCGGCGGCCTGTATTCACATCCCATTCCTCTCCCATCCTGTTCTACTCCTATCCCAACCTCCCATCATTAATCCTCTCCTTCAAGCCGGCAAAGTATTTGCGACAATTTGATGTTGTAGATGTTCATGGGCTTGGCTCAGTTACTAATTCTTTGTGCTTATGACCATAAATGATAAATAAAATAGTTGCACTGACCTATAAAAATCCAAACCCAGTTTAGAAGCTGCATCTATATCCTTTCGCCACAAAATATAGGAGTCCGCAGCGACATCCGCATTTGACCCATCAGCGATCGCCTCTTTATGAGTGTGCGCGAACCTGTCCCAAATGCTTTCGCCTTTACCTGAAAATGAAGTGAGTATGAAAAGAAAACATTTGTTTTTGATCGTTTCTGTGTAATGACGCAAAATCATTTGGACTAATTTAAAAAAATATTATACCGTTTGAAAGGTGCATTTTCACTGAGTGACATGGGCTATATAACTTTATACGGAACAACTAGTGTAAAATAATAAGAAATGAACATTGAACCAAATGGCACTACTCTTTCGATAGCAAAAAATTACTATCCAAATTGGTCAATACATGCCAGGGATATGCGGTTACATACATAAAAACACGTAGGGTTGAATGACCCGCTCCTTTTTTAAAGTTATACTAAGTCGATTAATAATAAAAAAAACTATAAGTATTCTGTTTCGAGACTATATTTTCACTGCATCCTTACAGATTCTGCATTTTTGTAATGAAATCCTAAACGACGCCACTTATTAAATATTCAGGTACATGTAACACAACGCCATCTAGTCAAACTGAGCGAAGCTTGTACTATGGTGACTAGATAACTGATAGACATACTTAAACATACGTTTTTTTAAATACATACATAGTAAGTCGGTCGGGTCGTCATCTTTATTTTTCTTTTATATACTTCATTTTTATTTTCTTTATAGGAACAATATTATTTGTGTAACAATTGTGCTATGTATGCAAAGGAAGACCTTTAGATCCTTTTAAGTATTTTATACTTAAAAGGATTTCTCAAATACTAAAGAAACTGTAAACTAATTGTTACTGAATAAACATTTTTGATTTTTGATTTTGATTTTTTGATCTACTAAATTAATTTTGCTTGATACCGCCTTAATTTTTTTTTCGATTTACCTCATAAACTCTGCATATGATGGTATTTTTTATACTAATGTCTTTACAAATTAATGCTTTATTACATCATTTTCTTAAACAATGCAATGCAATAAAACTTTAATATTTTGTACAAAAAATGCAATTTATTCTAACAAATTGTATATAAAACCATTGTTTTAATTTGGATTTCAATCGAATATAAATATCGTACATTTAGTAATTAAAACTCAAGGTGACTAACTAACAATAATAATAATATAAAATAAGTCTTTAGATCAACAAAAAGTATTACAATATTCTATCATCCAATCCTGCTTGTATGCAATATTACTGTACTGTACTGCTTCGTTGGTCTCGCGATGGCATCTTAGTGTAGTCTAAGATCTCTATCTGTAGATCGAGGGGTCTCTTGATTTCCGGGTGCGGCCAAAAATATGTTATTTAGATTTTTCTAACAAAATGTCTGAATGGCAGCGCTTTGTCTGGAGTCGGCGATGTTGGAACAACCTCGTGCCTCGGAGAGCACGTTAAACCGTCGGTCCTCCAGTTGTGTGGGTCTGTTGTCCCACCGGATTATAAGACTGAAGGAATTGAGACTGCACCTGTGTTTGCGCACATACTTGTGCACTATATTTCCTGCATACCTGGCTTTCCTGTGTACCGAGATTGGCCACCATTACTGATATATCGCAGAGGCCTTATATATTATGCAAAATGTCATCAAAATTTGTTCAGTAGATGCGGCGTGATTTACACACAAAAATTCAATAAACAAAGAATCTTTCACATTTGTATCTTTAGTAGGATATAACGCGAGCGAAACTGAGGGCAAAAGCTTGTATTTAATATTGGATTAAATTGATGTAATCTGGTAGTAGTTCGCCTCTTATGAAACCACGTAATGATTTTTAATAAATACGACTATATCTTATAGAGGCACGTATCTCCTCGGCAGATCATAATTATCCAGTTTAATGGTATTTTAATAATGTCGTCGGAGTGCATTTAGCACAAAATACAGGTGTAGCGAAAAGAGTGAATAATATGGTACCTGCAGGTAGAAGACTTATGACGGTTGAGAAAAATATAATTTATGTTCAGAGAGAGTCCCTCGGTTTTGAAGATACCCACAGACCTTAGATATATAACCCATAGATGTCACCAAATATATTTATTGTCTATGAGGTCCCAGAGTCGAGATGGCCGGGCGGTTGTATGTTTGTATATGAGTATGAAAAGCTTTGTTTGACGATAACTGGAGTACCGTTTATCCGATCTTGATAAAATTTCATAGGCAAAAACAGAATGTCGAGATCGAAGATGAGCGAAATCTCGGTAGAGGCATACGAAGATAGGGGGGGTCAAATAGTTGAATGTTTGTCCGAGGATATTTAAAATACGGTTTATCCGATTTTTATTAAATTTCGTAGGTGAATAGAATAGATAAAGAGAAAAATATTGAGAACAAAAATGAGCGTAATCGGTGGGGGTAAGAAAAATAGGGGGGATGAAATAGTTGATTTCCATATGAATATAGCCGACTGTGGTATCAAATGAACGGTCTTGATTTATACACTACAACGCGAGGTCCAGCTTGGGTCGAACCACTTGTTTATTTATCTCTTCTTCATTGTACAGAATTACAGAAAAAAAGGTATACAAAGAACATTAATGTACGAAGGAAACGTATATAAAGTTACTGTTTTCTGACAGGTCTTATCAGGCCCTTAAAGTCTTACCTTAGTCTTAAAGGCTGGCAACAATATTAATAATTGCTTACGTTAGCGATTCTATTGTCAAAAGTGCCACTTAGCTACCAAATTTTAGATCGAAAAAGTAGTATCGTAACGATATGTCAGTTCCATACATTTATTAATCTATTCTATTAGCGATTTTGCCACTCTAAACCCCCTGATTTCTTGCTTAACAAAGAACACTTACCATCAGTATTCCAGCTGCCCTCTATCTGAAAGGCGGACGTTGCAGCACCAAATTTGAAATCAGGGGGTAGTTTCTGTCCGCTGCATCCAGCCAGCAGGAGTATGCTAAAAATATATAATTATAAATTAATATTGGACATTTAACACAACACCATCTAGTACCAAACTAAGCAAAGCTTGTACTATGGAAAATAATAACTGATAGTCACACTTAAACATACTTTTTTTGTACTATAGATAAATTACAGATAGTAGAAAATTATAATGTTCATCACATCATAATTTTCTTATCGTGGGAATCGAACCCACACCTCGCGTTAAAACAAACACAAAATTATACTACAATGTTATATTATAATGTATAGAATATAGATAAGTTATATGCATACAAAACACCGTGAAAAAATGCGACCCACCATCTTTTGACAATCACTTCATAGTTGACAAACATTGAAATCATGCCATTTAAAATTATAATAAATTTATTTGAAAATATTTAAAATGATATGATATAATTTATGCTTTATTGTATTTTATAGCTTTCAGTTTTAACCAAGTTACCATTGCTATGTAAAGTAGTGTCAACAATCGTTATATAACCAAGGGAGTGTGGATATACATGTATCCGTTTGAAATCTCAAAATTAGAGTGCTATTAACATATCTATAGTTATGTAATATAATTGGTCTGACAGTTAACTTTAATGTATCCATAACTATTGACAGTTTAATTAAAATACTCAAAAACCTGGGATTACTCTTATACCTTTGAAATAAAAAAAAATCATGTACATACATAAATGATAAAGAGATAAAGAGATTAATCAACGCGCAGCCCAAGCCTCTGGACGGTACGGGCTGAAATTTGGCATGCAGGTAGATGTTATGACGTAGACATTTGCTAATAAAGGATTTTGATCACCGTTCCCATGGGAAAACAGATATACACGGGTGAACGTGGAGCAGAGTTAGTATCTATATAGCATCTATAGCAGATAATTATTCCATCTGTAGAGGTTAGGAAAGAAAGAAAGAAACATTTATTTCGATACACACAATATACAATCACATACAAACAAAAAGAAAAGAAAGAGACGATAGAAGGCAATTAAAAAAGAAAGAAACATAAAATAAAAAACACTAAATTAATATGAGTGTGCCAGTGAAATCTATATGGTGAGTCATGCGTGCCAAAAACGGAAAACCACTCAGTGTGTCTGTGTCTAAAAGAAGACACAGAACTGATTTTCAGTGGTTCCCAAATTTGAGTTGACGGTTAGGTGGATTATTATATCTTCGTTTATGGTTATATAGACCGATAGCAGCACGAGGTTGTTTTCCACATTTGGTTCATACAACTGCGAGTCGGAAGGTGAACCAAACATACGATGACGAAGTATTCTCAATTCGTTCCAAATGTCTTTAATTCAACAACAATAAGACTAACACCCGTATTCTAAGAAGTTACCTTTATCTTTTCTCCACTCAACCTCAACTACGTTACGTCAAATTTGACGTTGAGGAATCCTCAAATTCTAAATTATAAGTTTGACATAACTGGAACGAAACCAAAGAGGCAGAGTAGTGGTAGAATT
>LQNK01000975.1:52215-70464 GCA_001586405.1 Phoebis sennae
ATATTGGTCTATCAGCATGTGAAATTTTATAAAAATCTGCCCATTGGTTATTACGTGATTGACGCACATACAAACAGATAAACAGACAAACAGACAAACAGAAAAAAAAAATTAACCATGATTTTGGTAACTATAGAACATACATATTGCATACCAATTACTCTTTTTTAAAAATATTCAATGTACAGAAATGGTTCGGTTACTGTTTTATTACATGTATAGAAGAACTGTCCAATCTTTACGATTTAATAACTGTTAAATTTTAAAGTCCGATGTATATCCTAAATGAAATATAACAAAAGTGTCACTGTTCATGCTTGTATCACTATCACTACATAGTATAAAACAAAGTCGCTTTTTCTGTCATGTGTCATGTTGTATGTCCCTATGAACGCTCAAATCTTTAAAACTACGCAACGGATTTTGATGCGGTTTTTTTTAATAGATAGAGTAACTCATGAGGAAGGTTTTTATGTATAATATCATCCATTAAACCCGTGCGAAGCCGGGGCGGGTCGCTAGTAATCCTAATAATTCTCTTTAATTTTTTTTGTGCAAAATATTTACATTTTCGATATCTGTCGTATACTTCTAGAATGAAAGAGACTTGTATATTTGCACGCATTTAACGCATTCAAGCCTATGGACGCAAATAACAACTTCTGCATGTTGGTTAGTCTTTGTTGTGATTGGCCGCCACGATCATAATCTACTTTGGAGATTAAAAGAAGGCTTTATATATCATTAAAAAGTACTGTGTAAACAACAACTAAAAAGGTTTAACTGAATGTACCTACGCGCATTGATGATGTGTTTTGATGGATAACTTTGAACCCTCATATCTTTTTTATTTTTTAACCGATTTGGATGAAACAAACACTAAAGCCTCCGGGGGACTTGCCGTAATAAATAATCGAAAACCGCATTTAAATCGGTTAAGCCGTTTCGGAGTTGACTGCGTACAAACGCCCGACAAACAGACAAACAGACAAACAGACAAACAGACAAAAATTCTAAAAATCATTGTTTTGAGTTTAGAATCACAAATGAAACACGAAACACAATTTTTTTCTTGAAAATATTAAATGTACAGACACGGCTAGTCTACGATTTTATTATATGTATAGATATACAATTGTGCTACTAAAAACGTGTGGAAGAGGTGTGAAAAGGTAATGAATAATCTATACATACATATAATAAAATCGTAGACTAGCCGTGTCTGTCCATTTAATATTTTCAAGGAAAAATAAGTGTTTCGTGTTTCATTTATGATTCTAAACTCAAAACAATGATTCTTAGAATTTTTGTCTGTTTGTCTGTTTGTCGGGCGTTTGTATGCACTGAACTCCGAAACGGCTTAACTGATTACATGCAGTTTTCGATTATGTATTACGGCAAGTCCCCCGGAGGTTTTAGTGTTTGTTTCATTCAAATCGGTTAACAAATAAAAAAGATATGAGGGTTCAAAGTGATCCATCAAAACACATCATCAATGCGCGTAGGTACATTGAGTTGAACCTTTTTAGATGTTGTTTGCACAGTACTTTTTAATGATAAATGTAGCCATCTCTTAATCTCCAAAGTAGATACGACCATAGCGGCCAATCACAACGAAGACTAACCAACATGCAGAAGATATTATTTGCGTCCATAAGCAAATATGCGTTAAATGTATGCAAACATCAACTCTTTCATTCTAAGTATACGACAGTTTTCCAAAATGTCAATATTTTGCAAAAGAAAAACAGAATAATATAAACATGAACACTCACGGGTCATTCTTCGATCGGAATATATTTTGAGCCATTTTAAGAAAAAAATAAAAACTTCCTGGTCCAACACATAATCAGTGCTAGTTATGTTAATTGATCCAAATCTTTGATTTCTAAGTAAAAGGCACTCTTGAAATATTCATATTAAGGGAGATATTCGAAAATTTAAAAAATACTTGCTGAGGACAATGATAACTTTTGATGATAATGACAATTTAATAAGGATAAATGAATTCTATTGAGAATAATGATTTTACATACATTTCATTGCCCTGATCATTAAAATAAAACAAAATATCAAGAATCAAAATAATCATATTTAATCATAAAAGTTACTCGTCAATGAGCAAATGTAAATTCTTGTAATAATTAATATAATTAAACAATATTTTAAACATAACATCACACATTGTTGAACACAAATATAAATTTTTGTATTAAAAAGATAATTTAACAAAATGCAGACATAAAATCACATATTGATGAACACAAATAAAACTTCTTGTTTAATTCACATGATCTAACAATATTTTTTTTAATTTTTAAGTTGTTATAGCCCCCATAACATAATTAATATTATTAAACATATGCCACTCAGCAGACAGAGACTTAATCAAAATAGTCAACACTAAAATGTAGTGTTAATAGTATTACTGCACTCCAACATGTTTCGAATTGGTTTACAGCCAATAATTTATTGCTAAATACAAAAAAGACGAAATGTATAGAATTTCTTTTGCCAAACGTGAAACGACTGGATAGAAAAATTATCCTTAATGGAAACGAGTTATCTCTAGTGGAATCAACCACATTTCTAGGTACAACATTAGATGAAAAAATTCAATGGGGTGTGCATATTTCATCTATAGCATCAAAGCTCAGTTCTGCTGCATATGCTGTTAGAAAAATAAGACAATTGACAGATGCGAATACGGCAAGAATTGTGTACTCTAGTTACTTTCACAGTATCTTGTCCTACGGGATTATGCTTTGGGGTAAAGCAGCAGATATTCAATCTATATTTATTTTACAAAAAAGGGCGGTACGTGCTATTTATAACCTAGGATCTAGGGAATCTTTGAGGGAACATTTCAAAAACAGCGGTATTCTAACAGTCGCGTCACTGTACATTTATTGTAATATTATGTATGTGCATAAAAATGTTAATTTGTACTCGACTAAAGGTGATAGGCATACGTATAATACACGATTTAAAAATAAATTAATCATTCCAACTTTTCGGCTACATAAGATTAAAAATTCCTTTTTAGGTCAGGGTATCCGATTTTATAATAAACTACCAGATAACGTGACGAAGCTACCGTTGGATAAACTTAAATCTTTTATAAAATCAACCCTAATTAAAAAGGCGTACTATACTATTGAAGAATATATTGAGGATAAACATTCATGGCATGTATCAGCTAATTCAAAACAGGACAGTTGTTAGGCGGCCAATGATTGTACAGTTTATATTTATATTTGTAAAATGAACCATATATTTTAAAAGAGTAACTATCGAGTTTCTTGCCGGTATCTTCTCGATAGAAGCGACTTTCCGAACCGGTGGTAACTTTAAAAATGACTATTCATAAGTACTTTGTAAAAAGTTTACATGAATATAAATATTTTCTATTCTATTCTATTCTATTCTATTATCACTGGTTAAAATGATGACTTAGGAAAACTAATAAGTACGCAATGCGTATTGAAACCCCGCACATTTTATCAAAATCAGTGTTGAAACAGCGTTACGCGGGACAAATTGTGGGTAAACTCGAGCTTGCCCCTGCAATCTCTACATCAATAACGACATAAGTCGGTTGCTACGATATCAAATTTCTTTAATCAATTTTTATTTTTGCTATAATATATCGAAAAAAAATTAAATAACTTCAACATAATGACCCTTTTTTGTCCTTGCCAATGTCAAAATTTCAAAAGTATTAATAAGAGATTAAGCCTACATTTTAGATGTTGATGGTTTTGGATCTAGAAAAGGATCGATATTCAAATGGTGGACCTGATTGATAGTTATGTCAGAGAGAATATTTATTTTTCTGAAAGTTCTATTACGTGATTCGTCTTGATTTGAAAAAAATAATGGCACAACAGGATTTGGATTAATATTCTCAGTGTATTTGTAATTATCATTTGGGATACGGCCTAAATCATACCCATGGATACACTTTTCATCAATTTTGCAATCGAAGCAACTAATTTTTCGTAAAATTGTATATGGAACATTTTTGTCCCATTGAACTTGGTGCACGGAAAGGGTGCCTTTGAATGGTTTTACATTCCTTGGAATTAGACTCTCTTTTTCGATTATCTCCCTTTCCTCTACTTTAATGATATTGACATTTTCGACTGATCCTAATAAACTGTCATAAAACTGATCGTAGGTTGCGATATCTGTACCAAGACTTACCAAACGGTCAGCGGTTCTTTTAAGAACTGCTCCTACTCCATCAGGGGCACCCTTTCCATGTCCAGCTTCCGAATAATTCCAAGATATTTTTAAAATTCGATGAAAATCTTTAGAAATTTGGCTAACAATAAAAAACATGTATTTGTTCCTATACTGAGATGTAGGAGAGTCAGAAATAAAATGTAATGTATCGACAAAGGGATTTATTCTAAGAATATGCTGTATTAGGGGTACCAGATGAGCCCATATTGCTGGTGCATCATGACGCAGACACTTACTAATTGTACATATAGAGATTGGGGTAACAGAACCTGAAGAAAAGTTGTGGGTATAAGTAACAGAAGTATGTAAAGAAATTTGTTGGCGGCTACCGCCGAAATGGAAAGACTGAACTTCATCAGCATATTTTAAAGAGTAATTTTCGGAAAAATCAACGTGGATACATGCTTCCTGAAATGTTAAGTTTTTTTTAAGAGTTTTTGTGGCTTTATATTGCATAGCAATTATGTAGACATGATTAAAGAATGGAATAATATTTATTTCAAGTTTGTTTATTGCTGCTGAAACACTACTCATTATTTTTCTTTTTTCTGTCACCTGCTGTCGTTTTTTGCTTCCATTTTTTAGTATTATTTCTCTAACAGTTTTTAGCCATTCATAATATATTATATTTTCATCAGAAACATTTAAAAATTCGAGACGTTTAAAGGAACAAATATTACAAGTTCTATTTAAACAAGCCCCATTTTTTAAATCACAGCATAATTCCAAAAGTAACTCTTGAGAAGATCTAACATTTATTATACTTGCTTTACTTAATGCTTTTATCAATAACTCCATATTTGTATGGAGAGAACAGAGACAAGTATCCCTATTACTAGGTTTAGGAAAAACTGTCCAAAAGGGGCGAAGCTTACAGAAATAGGAATAACTTATTCTTGTCTTACCCATAGATAAAAATTTGCGATAAAGGTCTTTTAACGAAGCGTTAAGATAACGTTTCTGCATCTTTATTTTATTTTTTGTTACAAATTCTTTCTTTCCGGCAGAAAGAGCGCTATTTGCATCATCTGTGTAAAATCGTTGAACTGTTTCTACAAACCATTTTTGTTTTGCTTGCATGCAATTTTTAGATAGTTTACATTTCCTAGATTGGTCTTCACTGCTAGTCATAATTTGCTTCGGTTGATTTTTCAGTTTTTTAATTAATCTTTCAATGGTTTTCCTCTGACTTTCAATTTGTTTCTTACATTTATTAATAATAATTTTTAAAACTTTTCTTTTTTTATACTCATTATATCTTATTTTTCTTATGTCTAACATTCTTAACGGATCTTTCTCTTTCAAAGGACTAAAGGGTTTACAGGTTCTTCTTTTGCCTCTATAACTACTGCATCAAATTTTGGTTCTTTCTCCAGTTTTCCTTTTTGCCGTAGTCTGTACCTAATTGAAGAATTAAAAAAGTATTATTGTATATTATTTTTTTATTCCATTAAACTTAACCTAAAGAAAAAACCCAATCCAAAAGAATAGCTTTTGGATTATATATACTTCCATACCTACTAATAAAAAAAAAGATGTTATTGTGTCATGTTTAGAATGTAAAAACTATTTGACCGATTTCAAAAATTCTTTCACTATAAGAAAGTTAATTTTCATTAATTATTTCAAATGATTTAACATTACCCTACTGGAGCGAAGTTGCGTAAAACAGCTAGTATATCAAAAGAGGGAAAGACAATTATCTTAACAAAACCGGACCGATTTCAAACCGTTGGCAAAACTTAGTGTATGATTAAAGCTTAATTTTATTAATTAGTTCAACACGCGGCTGACTTCTTTCTCCTGCCCTTATCATACTTCTCTGTCAGCCGTCATATCCTCCGTCTCACTTTCATTTTTTTTATTCATGCAATCGATCTGCTTTCTTCGGTCTTCCTCTACCTCTCACTCCATCCACATTCATGTCCAAAATTTTCCTTACCATATGCTCTTCCTCCTTTCTATAACATACGTCTATAAAGATGTAATTATTCGGCGTAACAAAAAGTTAGCGGTACCTTTTGGCGTTTTCTTTCCATTTCTTTCTGATCTCGCGCTGGCCGCGCGGTGTTAACTCAGCAATGCTCTTTACTTTGCCCTCTTCTTTATTTTTCTTATATTTTTGTCGCCTTTTCTCCTTCTCTAAGGCTAGAAGTACAGGATCATTAATAATTTCTTGATATCTCCTTTTTTGGCATAATCTCTGTTGTGTTTTCCGATTTTCATTGGACTATTTTAGGATTGAATAAACTCTTTAAATTTTTAAGACACAGAAACAATAGACCATCAAAAACAATTTTTTATTTTAAATTATTATATTAAGGGGTATTTGAATATTTTATAAGATTAAATAGCCAAGAACAGTCGATCTGGACACGAGAAGTAATGACGTTTCGATTAGATATTTACGTTTATTTGTGATTTAATTGTAAGAAATACTTTATATTTACTCATTGATAGTTAAATAAGTTATAAGGGGATAGGAAAACATTGTTTTTCTTCATCGTAGTTATAATAGTAAGAAGCAAACTGCCTGGAACCGTATTATCCTCAACTTTAAAGAATCACCCTCACACTTTTTTATACATGTTTAATTTAGGATATACTTCGAACTTAAACCTTTGACGAGATATATTTACAAACGTACATTTCAAAATCTTAAAATTGTCATACCACCTCAACTTCGAAAATACACAAAGTACAGAATTTTGCAGTCCACGCAGGTGAAGCCGTGGGCAGAAAGCTGGTTTAAAATATGTATAGCTTTTAAAAATGTAAACGCCTAGCAGCGATGCTGCGCAATTATGATGATTTGAGTATTTCCAGAAATGCTAGCGCCTATTGCTTATTTACAACTAGGAACTGCCCGCAGCTTAGCTCGCCGTAAATTCAGGAACTATAGATCAATAAAAGATACCCTATGATCTAACTTATCTGTATATGTAATTCAATCAAAATCCGTTCGCATTTCACATTTATCATTTATTAGTAGAAAGTACGATTTAGAGAAATTATAAAGGCACCCACTTCAATAGCTAGAATAAAAATATTTCTCTCTTTTTTAACGTGGAATCGATTATCGAATCCGTTGATTTAATGATTTTACAAAGAAATAAACATCCAAGAAATCATGGACATACAAACGTACAGTAATTAAAACGTATTTGGACTCAAAATGGTTCATCAATATATATATACTCAAATATTATCCAAATAACGATATTACTTACCTGTCGAACTAATAACCTCATTTTTTGAAGTGGGTTAAAAATACATATTTAGTGTGTAGTGGAATGCTGTGACGCAATATTTATAAGGGTGATAAATTGATTTGATATAAAAACCGGTTTAGGGACGAATTAAACGATGGTATTTTTTAACTATTTAAATTACAAATACTTATAAATATTGCCGGAGTTTATTACGTCAATAGAGAAAAAATTGGTCATTTACGATTTCAATCCTTGTAGGTCAGTAGCTTTACCAGTTTATTAAAAGTGACGTTGTGCGAGTGTTTTTATACATGTTGAGAAAATCAGTTGAGCCTACAGGTTGTGGAGGGTGAAAGTGGGGAAGAATAACCTATTGTCTACAAATATACTCGAGTAGAGTTTTAGGGGTAAATGAAAACGCACTATTGATGTATCAATCGAGAATGTACTTCTCTTCGTTTGATAAGAAAATTGGGACATGGAATTCCGATTGTCGTAATGGCGAGGTGTATTACTAAAACTTCTGTGTAGATCTACAACGACAAAACGTTTATTTTATACGGCGGTTTCACAAGTCATTTCGATGGTTTCTCACAGTGGAAATCCCCGTGTTCATAAGTTCATTGAAATTGTAAAGGTACCGTGTAGGTTAATGATAATTTCCTGTAGTTTATACAACACGCCGAGATAAAACCTACCGGAATGTGGTATTCTAAGAATTCTTGATTTTCTGACGTCGTGACACAGTGCAAGATGCCTTTGCTAAAAATATGTATTGAGGAACATTAATAAAGTAGTGATTATTCATACAATTTTGGACTATACAAAATTTTATATGCATTCATAGGAATGGTAGGAATGATGTATTGATAATTTTTTACATTTTTACTTACTGTAAATGTACTATATATGTCGCAGTAAGATAGATAAAGTCGTAACATAGTTATATCCCTAGGGATATAATTATATGCCGGAACATAGTTATACGAAAGCGATTCATTACTATCTTACTAGGAGTATAGTTATAAAACGGTCCAAGTTTAGTGATATACTTATATTACTAGATTTCGTTTAGTGAAATAGAAATCTACCATAGAATTAAATAAAAATTGGTATAATAAATTTGTTTTATCTTCATTCAAAAATCTACTTTATGTATTCTGCAGTTAGTTACAATACTTTGTGACATTAACACGTAATTACACGTATTAAAGTAATTTCAATTATAATTAAAATTACCATGTTTTGGAATTCAAACATTAACAATGCAATTAAACCTAATGAAATATTAAAAATCTTTTAAAACTAATCAACAGTTTTGAGATAACTTTATTTCTTATATTTATTAAGTTGCAATCTTTGTTTCTTTGTTAGTAATTTCAAATTTTTGTTCAAACAAGAAGCGGAATCATGACATCTAGAGTTTCGTAGCACTGAATGCTTCTTACAGGCACATCTTTTAGCAGAACACTGTGAACATTCGATTTTTACAGGAACGCTGCACACTCCGAAAGCTATTTCACTAAACTTAATCTAGTAATATAAGTATATCACTAAACTTGGACCGTTTTATAACTATATTCCTAGTAAGATAGTAATGAATCGCTTTCGTATAACTATGTTCCGGCATATAATCATACCCCTAGGGATATAACTATGTTACGGCTTTATCTATCTTACTGCGACATATACACTGTAAGCTGAATTCGGGTTCGCTCCCGTAGCATATATGTATAGTCTATATTACTCGTGGATAATGTAGCTTTCCAATAGTAAAAGAATGTTTAAAATCGGTCCTGTAGTTTTAGCTTTTTCATTACAAACAAACAATTAAGCTTTTCTCTTTTTAATATTATTGTAGAAGACAATACAATACAATACACTTTATTTAGCACCACAATTTAAAACCACAGACATTTTTTATTGATCGACTGATTGATCATTCTAATTTAAACTAGTGCTAACACATACTGATATTTATATATTGTAAAGGAATATTAATAATTATGTATATGCCCCGCGTTTTCACCCGCGTATATCTTTTTTTCCTCATTCTCGTGGGATATGCTCAAAAATTCTTTCTTAGCGAATGTCTCCTTCACAACATCTACTTGCATTCAAAATTTAAGCCCGATCCGTCCAGCCGTTTGGGTTGTGCGTTGATAGATCATTATGTCAGTCCAGTCAGTAACCATTGAATTTTTAGGAAATTAATAAAATGATGAATGAATAAAAATAAGTTGACTATAAGTGTAGCATGCCTCCGGAAAATGCAAGTAGATAAATAAAACTTAAACAAATTTGTAATTTACGTACGTAACGAAATTTTATAATCATGGTGAATGCTGTAAATGATTTTCAGAATCTTTGCTTTCAGAAAAAAATCCATTTTGACATTGCAAAATATGCGGAAAAGGAAACATAAACAATGATCGCGTTGATTTACGAGTTCGATATTTGCACAGATACAAGCGTAGATTTCAATATTTGCAGTAAAGTTCATTCTGATACCTTAAACCAGTTTATATAAAAATAACCTCCTCCTTTTTTTTGAAAATCGGTTAAAGAGTCTGTAGTTCTGACAAGCTTAGGTTCAGGCAAGTTATTGTTATGTATTTAAGGTTCAGATTTTCATGACGTGTCAATAAACCTTGCGTATTGCCTCATGATTCTACCCATAGGATTTGATTCCCCTGTAATAGTGAAAAAATTCAACATAAAGGATCATGTTTTGACATATAAATTTGATTTAAGGAATATAGAAAATATACATACAAGTTTTTATTATGAATTCAGCTTCATAACTTTAGCCATTGCTGAGAAGTCTTTATAGACATGACGGAATGATCCTACATATTTTTTATTTTTTTATTACCATATAAACATTTACAAAACTAATATGTTGTAAAATACAAAGAGGGAAATTAACTTAATCAAATGGAATGGGTTATTAATTACGTACTGACTTTTTGGAATAAAATTAAACGTTATTTCAAGCCACACTTTAATTCCAAAAAGTGTTTTTTTGTAGTTTATTTTTGATGTGTTTCCTTTTTTATTTACAGAACCAACAAACAAATCTACTTGAACGCGTATAAATGCAAATTACTATAAAATCACTAACTTTTATCAGCCTTTTTTGTATGTTTGAATAGATAATGTGTAAATCACTTAGAAGTACAGATAAAACAAACTACTATTATCTGTTACATATGTTGAGTTGTTTTCGCGCGCTTTTCAGTTGTCAACATGGCGTTGGTTCAATTAGTCGCGTTCAGGTAAATAATATGTGTTGTGATCGTATTGTGTTTTTATAAGTTTATATAAATTATTATTATAAATTAATGATAGTATGTTTGGTGATGGTAAGTATTTTTTTCTTATTTTTTAAGGGAAAGTCATCATATATTTAAAAAAGTTGCTTAAACTACTTTAAAATTTTCTGTCGATTGATATCACAAACAAAATTGCGGGAAAAATGTTTGTTGGTTATTATTTTTATACAAAAAATGAAGCAAAAAATTAATGTGTATTAAATTTTTGTATCAGCAAAAAAAAAATTATGTAAGTTATTTTTTTAATCTGATTGTTACAATATTTAATCGTAGTATAATTAAAAGAAAAAAACATTCATTGATAAAAAATCCATAAAAATTAAAACACTGTCGGAATTGAACAAATAGTCATAGTAATTAATTTTTAACACGATTTTATCAACGATTTTTTCACATTCAAACCTCGGGTATGTTAATGTATAATAACCGCGTTTATAATCCTTTTAAAAGAATTTGTTTGTAATATTCAATACCCGTGTTTGAAACGTTTTTATTCTCTGGAAAGGAAAATAGCACTGGTTTTAGGGATTTTTTTTAATATAACAATATTTGAATCTTTAATTTTATAATTCATAATTAATCTTTAAAAATAAGTATTTATAAAAAACTTTTAGGAAACAATAACAACAAAAATGTGATAAAAACCGAAGGTAATAAGTTCCTGAAAAACAGTTTGCATTATGTCGCTAAGCTGCGCGATGTACCTACATGTAAAAAATTCTTAGTTATGAATGACTTTTGTTTTAAAAAAAATCTCTAACCGTAAAAAACAAATAGGTATGACGGAAGGATTAATTAAGTACTAATAAGTATCGTGTATTATTTGTTAAGTAAAACATGAGTGCTTTATATTACAATTTAATACCTATTACCTACCACGTTTTACACAATGAATTAATAAATTAATTAATTAAAAAGAAACATTTAAAAGAAATGGAATTACGAATTGAGCCAAGCTTGCAACGGGGAAATTACTACCTCCAATAACACATCGGAGTAATACAAGGTGGGATTTTTTAACGTAACGCAAGTTCTTTCCATATTAAATGTTTATTAAGTATTTTAATCTCGGTTTATTAATTATCAATAACTACTCTTTATACTGTAGAAAATTTTACTTAAAAAAATTGGTCCTTTATTTTTTATAACAAAGAAAACTACAATAAAAGATTTAGAAAAAAAAAGTTCTTAGATGTGATATAAGTGCGTGTATTACGTGTTGGACATTCTCTTACAGAGTTTGTGACAGCCTGCTTTACTGCAAACGTCAAAATTTGTGCAACCACTGTATGCTTTCAACACTGTGATAGTACTTTGTTCCTTTCTTTTACCTTCATCTTCCTTTAGGTAGGCAATACAGGTGTTTTGACACACAGGTGTATGATTTACATTTAGAATTATGTCGAAAATATATCGTAAATATAATATA
Source organism: Phoebis sennae (assembly GCA_001586405.1). NCBI lineage: Eukaryota > Metazoa > Arthropoda > Insecta > Lepidoptera > Pieridae > Phoebis > Phoebis sennae. Next base: position 64,440 of record LQNK01000975.1, read on the forward strand.
GCACAAAATAAATTGTAAACTCATTGTCCACTACAAACATTTACAAACCATTTTAAATATTTATATCATAACACGAAAATAGTTTCTCTATACAGCTAAAGCTAGAGTCCTACGGTCTTCTAACGGCCGTTTTCAATATTCTATCTATCCCTTGTTTTGCTTACTACAGTCAGGCAAATCTATCTATTTGCACTTACTTTGATTTCAATACGCTGCCGACGGATAGCCTTTGTTATGACTTATGACTTTTGACAATCAAATGTCGTTTAATCTGAGATCACAATCTATCCATAATCTTTGATATATTATTGAAAACGGCCGTAAGTCACAGGCCACACCGACAGGCCGTGGGAACCGTCGTATCTGATGATGGGAATGCTCAGTACGGATCGCGACTCACGACAGACCTACTCAGATGGCCTGGCGCCTAACATATTGCTTGTCGTGGGACCTTAAGACCATAACGGTGTTTTTAAATAAATATCGGAATTTCGATCTTTGTAAGTTAAGATACGTATCTTTTTCAAAAATATTTTGCAACGTGGGTATGGTCACCCCATTTTTGGACTCGTGACGTCATAATTTTCGTATTTTTTTATGTATGTTACCCCATATCTCAGATTTTCCAGGGAACTCCTCGAAAATCAACAGAATAAGCTCTCCGATTAAGGTTTAATGATGTATATACAACTGAATTGTGACTAGATATGATTACCCTTCACGGGACACTAAAAAGGGAAAATGAAAATTTTTGCTAAAAAATAGAACCGACTTCCTCACTCTAAAAAGTCAAATCGGTTCAGCCGTTCTCGAGTTTTAGCGAGATTAACAAACGAAAATTGATTTTTTATTTATATAGATAAGTATAAACGTATTGAAAAAGAACTAATTTTCCCTTTGAAGAAAAAATTCTAGTCATCTAGATATCAGATAGCGATATGTATTGTATTTATTGGAAATAGGTATAGAAAGAAGGAAAAAAACTTATAAAAAAAAACTTATAGAATGGTAAGGAAAAACACTTAGGTACAGTAGAATTTATTGTATGGGTTTGACTCGACTTATTTGGAAAAAAGAATTTAGTTTACATTTTTAATAAAATAATGAGTATCGCAGAGTATATCTAGTTGTAATGTTTTATTACAAAAAGTAATTAATTGTGTTAAATTTAAATTCGAGTAATTCAATACCAATCAGAAACGACGAAACTTAAAAAAACGTTACGTTACGAGGGTTACGATTAGATTTCAATAAATACAAAAAAATAGGAAAATCAGTCTAGTGTATGAAGATGTTTATGTATGTTTGATATAGCTTCACGCAAAACTATAGAACTAATTTGAATTTAAATTTTCAGTAATAAAGATAACATTTAAGTAAATAAAAACTAATTTATTTTACCAAAAACATACTTGTTCATAAATCAGAATAACACATAATCAACAATTTATAACTATTTTGTGTAATTTGACTATAATATTATAATGCATGGGAAGCCGCAGACAAAAGTCAGTATAATTAAATGCACAATAAATAATTATAAGTATAATAAAATATAAATAAGATCCCATTGTTCATAATAAGAAAAATTGTAAGCTTTTTATAAAAATAAACGTGTCATTTTATTGCTAAATCAATAAATGTATTTAATACGTTTCCGTCTGGATCAATGCCATATACTTGAATACATAAGAGCAAATTGCTTACGTTCTTAAAAACAGCTAAAATCAATGTAATAAAAAACAATCGACCTGTTATTTTACAAATAAATGATTATATATCAAGAAGCAATATATTAGAATTAAATTAAAATCTGAAAGAAAATAATATATCGAATAGTGACATAAATGAAATGACATGAATGAATGTAACAAAAAATACAATAAAACAATACCATTATTATATGATTTATCGACATTCATAATTAAATTACTTAAATAAATCAATACTGGTTGACATTGATCAAAACAAATCTATATTTATAAGGTTTTATAAATTATTTATCAAGCTTTATGATATTCAGTGTTATTTGAAGAAAATATTGTTGAAAACCTTTTAAGTACACTTGTGTTAACGTAATAAAGTTTATTTGTTTAAAAGTCATGGAAATTACTCAACGGATTTTAAAAATATTGATTCAACGATAAGTGAGACATTGTTTTATTAATTACTAGCTTTCCGCCCGCGGCTTCGCACGCGTGGGCTACTAATTTCTGTATTTTATAGGGGCGCACAACAAAAGTCTAAAATAATTACGGTCGCATGACCGCCGATATATGCGCATGTCTATAGATTTTTTTTAATTTTCTATAGAAATAGGTTTGACCAAAATCGGACAGTACGCACGCCTCTTCAAAATACAGAAAATTTTAGCACACGCGAACGAAGCCGCCGGCGGAGAGTTAGTTATGTTTTAAAGGTTTTCAAGAATTCATTAAGCGTTTTTATCATCTTAACCTATAAATATTGGGGGCATGCCTTTTTATACTCTTAACTTATACGTTAAAGTATTAGAAGGCATGTCCGCTACTCAACCAAAATCTCATATTGTCACGTGGTATGACACATTTACGACTTTAGAAACGTACTAGCTTTTGCCCGCGGCTTCGCTCGCGTAGACTACAAAATGAACATAGTTGTTATAAAAAAAATATGACATTAATTATATGTATTTAATTTAACGCTCATTTATACAATTTTAAANNAATCTACCCAGTAGTTATTACGTGATTGACGAACATACAAACAGATAAACAGACAAACAGACAAACAGATAAACAGACAAACAGACAAACAGAAAAAAAAATTTCTAACCATGGTTTTGGTATCTATGGAACATAAATATTATATAACAATCACTCTTTTTGAAAAATATTCAATGTACAGAAATGGTTCGGTTACTCTTTTATTATATGTATAGATATAGTTCATTTTATTATATAGTTCAATTATATAGGATTTTAAAAATATTTCTGATTATTATTTAGTGTTAGTGCAATATGGAAAGAAATAGGTATACAATATCCAAATATGAAAATATACAGTGTCAGCGGCTACCCATAATTTATTTATGAAACTAAAGGAAAACAAGAATGTTCATAAATATTTTTTAGGCAACCAATTTCACCAATATATTTTACATGTTATACTTCAAAATTATACTAAACTAGCTGCGCCCCAGGGCTTCACTCCCGTGGGAATATCGGGATGATAGCCTTTAGCTTTCCTCGATAAATTGGCTATCTAACACTAAAAAAATTTTTCGAATCGGACCAGTAGTTTCTGAGATTAGCGCGTTCAAACAAACAAACAAACAAAATCTTCAGCTTTATAATATTAGTATAGATTTCGTTTTTAATGTAATTAAAAGTGTAATTTTTGTCAATCTTACAAGCGCCACCCGAGTGCGCATGTACTATTGTGAGCAATGCGGGCACGCCTGACTGTTTATGGCACATTTACTTTACGGCCGTTTTCAATATTCTATCTATCCCTTGTTTTGCTTATTAATGCAGACAAATCTATCTATTTGCACTTACTTTGATTTCAATATCGATAACGACGGATACATTTGCTATGACTTTTGTCTATCTATTGTCATATAACCTGACATAACAATCTATCCATAATCATTGATACATTATTGAAAATGGCCAGTCCTGCGCCTGATCTCTTTCCATTAATATCGACCTGCCGTCCCATCGGAATTCGTGTTCGCGAATATTTGTGCCCTATAATATGTTGATATTAATACAGCTATATTATAGTGCACAAATGTATTTTTATTTTAATTGTTATAATTAATTTAAATTTAAATAATTAAAGGAGCTTTGTTATCTCTGTATTCAAATAAAAACATATAATATGCAGGAGATATTATCTATATCTCCTGCGGATCTGGCCAATCTTATTTACATATTACACAGGTCTTACATTATAATTTTTATCATATTATATACTAGCTGGTCCGCGCGGCTTAGATCCCGTAGCATAATAACCTATATATCATATATATATAGAGGGCTATGCTCGGAGTTTCTTTACGTGATCGAATCAGAAATGAGGAGATCCGTAGAAGAACCAAAGTCACCGACATAGCCCAACGGATTAGCAAGTTGAAGTGGCAATGGGCTGGGCACATAGCCCGCAGAATCGACGGCCGTTGGGGCAGAAAGGTTCTCGAATGGAGACCACGTTCCGGACGACGAAGCGTAGGCAGGCCTCCCACAAGGTGGACAGACGACCTGATCAAAGTGGCAGGGAGCCGCTGGGTGCAGGCCGCCGGTGACAGGTCGTACTGGAAATCTTTGGGGGAGGCCTATGTCCAGCAGTGGACGCCCTAGGCTGAGACGACGACGACGACGATATAGCCTATGTTACTCGTTCTGTTCGTGCTCCATCATAGGCCACGTTAACGTTTACCATCAGGCGTTCCTGTGCCCAAATGTTCACCTAATTTAGCATAAAAATATAGCTTTCGAATAGTGAATAATCCGGTAGTTTTTGAGAATATTCATTACAATCAAAGAAAGAAACAAATCTTTCCTCTTTATACTATTAGTATAGATAACATGGATTTAATTTAAGGCCATTTTCAATATTCTATCTATCCCTTGTTTTGCTTACTAACATCCGTTTTCAATAATGTATCAAAGATTATGGATAGATTGTAAACTTTGACGGATAGCTTTTGTTATGACTTTTGACAATCAAATGTCATTTAATCTGAGATTACAATCTATCCTTAATCTTTGATACATTATTGAAAACGGCCGTAAGTCATCTAAAAAACATTTGCGTTCATGATTTCATTCGTCTCCCATAAAATAATCGGGTCAGGGCACTCGGCTTTACATTTTATTTCGATTATAGTTTTCCTTAAGGAAATTGGTAAATTTTGTTACAATCATCAACGCATAAATGCAAAGTGCATTTAATACATTAACCTCATTGAAAATATAAACCATTGTTCCATACTTTTATGTGAGAGTAAGGACCTAATAAGAAACTATGAAAGACAGTTACCTTTTTAGTTAAAAAGTTTTTGAATTACGTAAATGCACGTAATGTAATTACAAGCATTTAATTTATATATTGCTTTAGTTGCTATCGAATTGTAATAAAAAGTGGTTTGTTTAAAATTGATGTCATTAACCCTTACTTATATAATAATTGCGATATAATCCTTACTCATATCATAAATACGAAAGTAACTCTGCCTGTCCGTCTTATCGTTAGTCCTGAGCTACTGAACCGATTTGGATGAAATTTTGTACAAATATAATTTGAAACCCGTGTAAGGACAGGATTTTTATCCCGGAAATCCCACGGGAACGGAAATATATACGCGGGGCACAACTAGTGTTTATTACATACGAATTCATGCACGCAATATAACTAATAAAATTTATGTTATGGAACCCACGTGTTCGAGAGTAAAGTTTCATTATTCTATAATTATTATATCTATAATTATTTATCAATAAACAAATAACATTAAAGATGTCGCCGAACACGCTATTTTCTAAACTGATAATACTAATTCACTCAACTGAACTAAACACAAATAGAAATGTATGAATTTTAATGTGATCCACTTTAATTTGTAACCATTTATGCATTATTGATAACAAAACATTTTTTAATTTAATTCAATTAGTGATGCGCCGAACAACGGTTTCACCGAATAACCTTACTTACTCCGCTAGTGCGGCGACCCAAAGTGAGTCTTGGCCTCCGATACAAGAGAACGCCATCGGTCCCGGTCTTGTGCCACCTCCCGCCAGTCAGCAACTTGGAGTTCGCGCAGATCTGCCTCCACAGTGACCCTATCAGCGTCGGATAACCTTACTTACTCCGCTAGTGCGGCGACCCAAAGTGAGTCTTGGCCTCCGATACAAGAGAACGCCATCGATCCCGGTCTTGTGCCACCTCCCGCCAGTCAGCAACTTGGAGTTCGCGCAGATCTGCCTCCACAGTGACCCTATCAGCGTCGGATAACCTTACTTACTCCGCTAGTGCGGCG
>LQNK01000975.1:78904-99927 GCA_001586405.1 Phoebis sennae
GGTGTATGTCGATATAATTAATACGGAAAAGATAAAATTAACTAAAAACACGGGTATGGTTATGTTGGACTTGCGCACGAAAGTTTCGTGTAGATTTTTTTAACAACTTGAAAATAAAAACAAAAATTTTGCACTATTTGTATTAATAAAAAATCCACATAATTTGGCGTAGTTATATCTAATTAATTTGAAAAAATGTTTTGAAACTGCTGGACGATTTAATAAATTGTTTTACCTTTGGGATGCTACACTATCCCTGATGGACATATATAGGTATATCATCCCACGGGAACGAAGTCACGCGTCTGTTATATTTAGCTTAATAACTTAAACTATTTCGAGAAAAAGTCTTGTATATATTTCAGAGGTACAAACCCTAACAAGATAATTAATTAGATAATAATAAAGATTAACGTAATTAATGGTCATGTCGGGCATATACTTTTTTTGTATTTGAGGCCCATAAAGGCAACAAGAATTAATTATCATTATTAATTAGACACACAGTAACAACATAAACATATTACTTCCAAAATATATAATAAAATAGATAGGTATAGAAGTCAGATTCGTGTATATTTCTTTGTGGTATAGCAGGCAAGAGGAGCATGCGGTTCACCTGATGTTAAGAGACTGACCGCAGCCCATGAACATCTAGAACATGAAGTGTCGCAGATGTCTTGCTGGCTTGTAGGAAGTGGAGGGGATAAGGAAAGAAGACGGGACGGTAGAAGAATGGGATAGGAATACAGGCCTCCGGGCACCCGCTCACCGTACGAAACACAGTGCAATACTGCTTCACGCCGGTCTTCTGCTGGGTGGAACTTACACCGATGCGAGCTTGGCCCAATCGTGGCCGGCTCCCACTTTTTTATTACTGAAGACGTTAGAAATGGGGTGGCGACACATGTATTCTAATTCGTCGCCACATGGGGGCGAATATTTCACAATAGAGAAAAAGATGCCGAATACACCGAATACCAAATAAATATTCGGCGCATCTCTACTTGTCAGTGAAATGTGTCAATATGTTTGTTGCCCGAGCCTGCTTTGTCTGGATTTCTGTGATTATTTCTTAATAAATACGCTTTTCAGTAACAAGAGCATTTTTTTTAATTTTATTGAGGGATAAAAAAACGCGAATACCTAAACACGTGTCTTGGTCTTCATTATTATATAATTATTTATATTAATTAAGTATATAAAAAATATTACAATTATTATATAACTATTGCATAATGCATAATTATACAATTAATTATCTACTAGATTCTTAAATTGATATTGAATTGGTATTGGTGGCTTTTATGCAATAGTGGTGTGGTAGCTGTGGGTGTAAAAACCTAGCATGGCTGAGTCTGCCTAATTGCCATATGCTGTAAGTTTCCTTCTATTTGTTTTGTCGTAGTGTAAATGGCAATAAAGCTTTCTTTCTTTCTTCAACATAAATAGAAGGATTTGAATGTTCTTTCATAAATCAAGCATGTAGTTTACGATGTAAGCTTCTAGATTAATTAAAAATGTCATTTAACGTCGTGAAAAATCACCAAAATATCATACAAATTAAGACCGTAGTCGTCGTAAGTAACTATAAAATTACCGTAGTCCAAGAGCGAATCCGCGGCCAAAAAGCTAGTAGTTATAATTGTCGACGAATTAACATAAAACCAGCCATTGTGTAATTTTTGTTTACCAAATTAAATGATCATTATCAATTGGAATGATAATTATTACAAATGAGGAGTTTTTTACCCGTTTTGTTTTTTATAAACATAATTTGTATGGTTTTGTTGTAGCAGAAAATTATACTATGATAATATATAAAGCCTTTTTAACCTTTGGACCAGATATACCGTACGAAGCCGGTGGTTGCGTAACCCATCAGGCAGTGAATAAAACGACGTGGTCATTTTTACATTAACTAACCAAGGAGTTCAATGTTCTTAAAAATATAAGAGAGTAGCTTCATTAGCACGTTGCTGTGCGCTGTGTCACTTTAAATAAATAAATAAGTAATAATTTATTTCTCCTCACAATAATACAAAAATACTAAAATAACAAATTTGTTTTTGGGCTGGAATTAAATGCTGTAAGGAGCTGGTGTCTGAAGTGGGCGTTAACCGGTATTACAGATCACCAGGTCCCCACTTTAACAAGGACATGTTATTACAAGCTGTTTAGTGCCCAGTTCCTATAAAAATATAACGTGTCATTTTACTTACGGCCAGTACAATATCCTACTAGGCGTAAGTCTAAAGCGTATCTATAATAAACGTGGCGTTAACATAACCACCAATGCTTGGTTCCGATTGGTTGATTAAAACTGCTCGTTATGAAAACGATTCGTGTTTGTTGTACTATGACGTTCCGTCGTTTATAGGAACCGCGACTTATGCCCAGTTCCTATAAAAATAAAACGAGTCGTTTTACTTACGGACAGTACAATATCCTACTAGGCGTAAGTCAAAAGCGTTTCTATAATTAACGTGACGTAATTATAACTAACAAAACTTGGTTCTGATTGGTTGATTAGAACTGCCCGTTATGAAAACCATTCGTTTGTGTTATACTATGACGTTCCGTTGTTTATAGGAACCGAGCATTAATCGACCGAGACACTAACCGCGCTTGTCCTTTGCATTATGTGTTTTTTATATTAAGTAATAATGTAAGGCTTTCCTTCTTTCTGTCACTTACCCATTTATCTGCATACTTGTATTTTATTTTTGAGATTTCTTAAAAATATATCTAATATCAAAAACCGAATAATCCGAAGTAATTTAATTTCCGGTATCACAGATTACAGAATAAAAGTCAGATGGAGTGTTCCGAAGACTTGAGTGACGCTAAAGTACGTACACGTGCATCTATGTGAGTGAAATTTGAAAATTTCGAAGCCCTCGTGAAGTTTTGTGTCAAACTAGACGAACATTTTTGCATTTGCTTCTGAAGTTTGTATTTGCTTTTCGCCGTGACTCGAGTCTTCGCCCGCACTCCACCTGCCTTCTTATTCTCTAATCTGTGTCCGGTACAGTTATTATTTATATATCCATATCCAATTCGTATCCATAACATCCTTGATTGCGTTGATCTAACAAGAAAGAAAGAAAGAAAGAAAATTCGTTTATTGCCAACAATATAAATAATTAACATATGCAACATACAAAAAAAAGAGAAAGTTGATGGCAAATGGGACCAACCTCAGCTTGTGCTTCCAGAGTCGATCGAGCTTATTATATTATGCTTCTTTAAATATTATAAGTTCATATATAAAATACGTTTTACCCATAAATAAACAACGCGACGCATCGCAACATGTTTATGAACAATCACTCTTAAGCTGTCAAAGTTTGTGAAAAGGGTATCATATATCCGATGGTGTTTAAATAAATTCAAATATGTATGCTAATTTAACAGGGTAACGGTATTGTTGGTTAGATAGCATCAGAAAATCGTAGGTGCTAAGTGGGAAGAGGAATGGATATGGGAAGGATTAATAAGAACATTATGGGGTTCGAAGAAAACACAATATACACGTTATTTCTATCATTATATATATTTAGTATTTTCTTGTGTTTGTTTTAACGCGAGTACTTTCCATATTAAATAAAATACTTTTTTACAGTATTTTAAAGGGTTTATTATACATGAAATTTAAATAATAAACGTTTAAAATACTTTAAAAAATATTTTATTAAATAAAGATATTTGTCATATTCACTAGAATATGCGAAAATTGAAGTAAAAACCTCAATAATACTGTAGACGAGATTTTACAATGATTTAAAAAATAGCAGGAATTAATCTATTTTTCCGCAATTTCGTAGAATTCAATAATAATAAATCAAGAAAATAAATCTATATAGTTTTAATCTCGTGAAATGTCATGTTTTCCTTATTTTAAATTAATATTTCTTTATATGAATGCAATTTTGAAATTGTTTATGAAAATTGCAAGGTTATTGTACTTAGATCCTTCGATATACAATATCTATCTTTCATAACAAGAAACATTTATAATGTACTAATGCAAATATAAATTATATATGTATAATGTATAATGTATAATCCTACTATTATTATAAATGCGGAAGGATGTATGTATGTGTGTTACTCTTTCACGCAAAACGTACTGAACCGACTATAATGAAACTTAGTATACATATAGGTAAAGGTTGAGAATAACATATAGGCTACTATTAAACCCGCAGTTGCCAAAGAGTGAGAAGTTACGCGAGTGAAACAGCGGGCCGCGGCCAGTATTTTATGATTTATTCAATTTAAATATATTATCAACAGCTTTACTTCAAATACAAGAAACAAGTATAAAAAAAATTGAAATAAAACAATATTTAATTTCCAACAGCATACTTTTGGCAGCGAGATGCAACGCTCAACAGTTTCCCCGTAACTTCAAATTTGGGGCTGCATCCGCGGCCTACCAGATAGAAGGCGCTTGGAATGTTGACGGTGAGCATTATTGAAAATAAAATAAATATTCCTGGACATTTAACACCATACCATCTAGTCCCAAACTAAGCAAACCTGTGCTATGGAAACTAGATGACTGATAGACACAATTAAACAATTTTATTTAATTGTAAACACATACATACTATAGATAAATTAACACCCAGACAGTAGAAAATTAGAATGTTCATCACATAATTCTACTCGTGGCTAATAATTTTCTGTTCGAACAGGCGCAATAGACCATTGCTGTATCCACTGCGCCAATCGGGTGTTCACTTGTATATATTATGTTGTGTACTCTAGAACACAAGCTAATACTTTTATATAAAGACAAACACATTTTTTACTTTCAATTCCACTATATTAACACTTTTTACAATATTTTTTTATTTATTTAAACACGACCGGTTTCGTACATCATCGTCAGGTAGTTCGTAGTCATGTACGAAACCGGTCGTGTTTAAATAAATAAAAAAATATTGTAAAAAGTGTTAATATAGTGGAATTGAAAGTAAAAAATGTGTTTGTCTTTATATAAAAGTGATATGCAATTCCATCAAGAAGTATCAATACAAAGTATAAAGTACACAAGCTAATAAATAATAACAGCCTCAACGACCGATATTGGTCATGGTGGTCAATCTCAATAGAGACAATTGTACAAGTATGTGCGCATACACATAGGTGCCCTCTGTATACCTTTAGCCTCATAATCCAATGGAACGGCAGATTAACACGACAGGCAAGAGATCAGGCGCAGGACCGACGGCTTTAGGTACTCTCCAAGGCATTGGGTTGCTCCAGCACCGCCAACTTCCAGACTCAGGGCTTCTACTGAGATGAACAGGTTGTTAATAAGGGTAAAGGCCAAGTAAATTCTTCCTACGGAGTAGAATAGGACATTGGAGTCTACAATTATTATAGTTATTACAATTAACGTGAATATATTGTCAGTTATAAATGTTTTGGAACCCTTTTCTTTAGTTAGTACTAATATTATTATTGATTCCGGGAAGATACCAGCACTAAATCTACTTTAAGATTTTATCGAGAGCTTTTATGAATAATCTTTAGTATCGTCGTCAATGTAATATACAAACGACGCTATCTTTTCGGTACATCGTAATTACAGTAATATAACGAATGTGCATTTTATAGCTAATATTTCAGGTTAAAACATGCAATTTAATGTATGTTTTATACCGCAATTAGATAGTCAAATTTAAGATATAAAATAATTTACATGTACAATTAACCTCACCTCTTCGGGGAGTCAGACCTATTAAAAACATAAAGTATAAAGATTTCCTTCTCTGTAACAGGACTTAGAAGGTTAATGGTTTGCTTATGCAATACGCTAAAGGTGTCCTCTTTTAATGAAACACAAACCTCGGCTATTCCAGGAGCCTGACTCAGACAGAAATACATATGGGTGTGTGATAAATTTTGGTTAAGTAAACGCGCGTTCGCCTGAAATGACTTTCGCAGTCCAAAAATATCTATTGCACAAAAGGTTTCGCAAGCAATTACCAGCTCTAATAGAGGAAAAACTATAAGGAAAGGATTAATGTAGTTTATCCCCGGTGTGAACTTAGCCAAATTCTAAAAATTCATTCTGTATGCCCACAGGTAAAGGTGAAAGCATCTGGGATAGATTCGTGCACTCCCACCCGGAGGCCATCGAGGATGGTTCCACGGGTGACGTGACGGCCAACTCCTACCACATGTGGAGGGAAGACGTGAATAGTGCCGCGCAATTGGGACTGGACTTCTACAGGTATTTATGTATTTCTAATAATCATAGTGACAAAGTTATTTTAGCGGCAGTAGTAGTCTTATTCACATTCAAGAGTTCTGCAAGGGTCTCATCTTGGTCTCATACTTTTTTTACTTTTCATTAATGATATATGAGCATATATCATTAGCGTATAGTTTTAGGTCTGATTATGAAACAAGACGCAAGTTTTTAACAGCGATAGACTTAAAGACATAGATCAGATGTTTGTCTTTTCATTTTTGTTCAAAAAAATAGACGATAGCGACATTTTAGAACTGTTGAAGTATGTATGCCAAAAGTAAAGCCGTGGATTAATACAAATAACGTTTAATTAACCGTATCAAGAACTTATATGGGACAAATGAACCTTTGTTCAACGTTTAATGATATCTCAAAGAAAGGTGACATAGATTTGTTTTGTTATTTGTCTTCAACTATGGGATGCGCGATGTAACATATCATAACTAGTTTCATGTTTCTTTATACAAGTATATACTCTAGTTTACTTGAAACCTAATTGATTTAAATAAAACTAATCCTTTAATAGCTGACAGACAGGTCAAAATTTACATTTAAGTATAGCCAATTGCCCCTTCCTGGTTTAAAGTCAAAGTCAAAGTCAAAACGATTATTTTCCAAATTGGCCTCTTTCGAGGTTCTTTTATAACGTCATATATAAATGTATAGTATTAATTATGTAAGTACATAATTAATACTTTTGTTATTTACCACCGATTCGGTAGGATGTCTCTACGGAGAAGAACCGGCAAGAAACTCGAGTAGTTGCTCTTTTCAAAAAGTTTTAATACAATGTGGAATTGTTTTCAATCATTTGAGCTTAATAGATGGTCCAAGCAACTGTCCTGCTACTGTTATGGAGATGTTAACATCCGTGGATTTTTGTCATGTATTCATTAATACTATAATACGACTTCTGAAATAAAATTTTAAACAAAGCTCTTGAAATTAGTGATGTTTAATTCTGTAACGTTCCGGGGAATGCTGTTATACAATCGTATACCTTGACCCATAAATGAATTTTTGACTTAAGCAAGCCGAAAAACAGGCATTTGTAGTTTTTTTGTTATCGTAGTTGTGACTGTCGTCGTTTTGTTCGCCAGAAGTATTCGCCATTAAGATAATTTTTGCCTTTGTTGTGGCAACAATAAAGAACATACTAATTATGCAATTGTCTACTTCTGGGTGTTGATTTGACTAAAGTATGTAGTTTAATTCGTTAAATAAATAAATATTCTTGGACATTCAACACAACACCATTTAGTCTCGAACTATTTATTTATTTATTAGAATTTCCAACAAAGATCACACTCAAACTTAATAACTTAAGCTTAATAACATTACAAAACTTAAAAACTAGTTTAGTGCATCTTCACTTACAGGAAATCACAACTTGCCAAATAACAAAAAGATTATAAAACAATTAACCTAGACTTAGTAGACTTAGAAGTGTCGTATGTACGTACTACATACTACGTAATACATTTATTTATATTATTAATTAATTTTTCGGATAGCGGTATGCGTCAATAATTTAAATTTAGATAGCAAATTCTTAAAAATCTCTATATTTGGAATATTTTGATATAATGTTGTATAAGTGTGGTAACCTAGATATGTATTTACTACAAAATAAATATATCCAAAAATGTATCAGTTGTTATTCTTGGTCAAAGCTATGCATAGTTTGGTACTAGATGAAAGAATATTCTTTCTCTTTTTGGCGCAGTGGTTCAGCAACGGTCTATTGCGCCGGCGGGTGTGGGTTCGATCCCCACGAGCAGAAAATTATGTAATAAAAATTGTGTAATTTTCTACTGTCTGGGTAACAATTTATCTATAGTATGTATATATTTACAAAAAAAGTATGTTCAAATATGTCTATCAGTTATTTAGTATCCATAACTTTAGCTTTGCTTAGTTTGGGACTAGATAGCGTTGTGTTAATTGTCCAGGAATAGTTATTTATGTACTAGCTTTCCGCCCGCGGCTTCGCTCGATTGGACCCGGCAATTCGAATTTTTCTCGCCGTAAAAACCAAAATAATTGTCCAAATTGGTGCAGTCGTTGTTGAGTTATGCGCTTACCAACACATTTTGCGATTCATTTTTATGTATAAGATTATCTTACCTTTCAGATTCTCAATATCCTGGCCAAGGATTCTACCAAACGGGCTCGCGAACAACATCAGCTCAGCCGGTGTGGCCTACTACAACCAGCTCATCGACGAGCTGCTAGCGCGGGGCATCGAACCCGTGGTCACCATGTACCATTGGGACTTACCCGTCGAGCTACAGGACTTAGGTACTTTCTATGTCAAACAAAGTCAACTAAAGATATCAGCTATAGAACTAAGGTACTTTTATATGTCAAATAAAGTCGACTATGGATATCAGCTATAGGACTTAGGTACTTTCTACGTCAAATAAAGTCGACTAAAGATATCGGCTTCAGGACTTAGGTACTTTCTATGTCAAATAAAGTCGACTGAAGATATCAGCTAGAGGACTTAGGTACTTTCTATGTAAAATAAAGTCGACTAAAGATATCAGCTACAGGACTTAGGTACTTTCTATGTCAAACAAAGTCGACTAAAGATATCAGCTATAGAACTTAGGTACTTTTCTATGTCAAATAAAGTCGACTATGGATATCAGCTACAGGACTTAGGTACTTTCTACGTCAAATAAAGTCGACTATGGATATCAGCTACAGGACTTAGGTACTTTCTATGTCAAACAAAGTCGACTAAAGATATCAGCTATAGAACTTAGGTACTTTTCTATGTCAAATAAAGTCGACTAAAGATATCAGCTATAGAACTTAGGTACTTTTCTATGTCAAATAAAGTCGACTATGGATATCAGCTACAGGACTTAGGTACTTTCT
Organism: Phoebis sennae; assembly: GCA_001586405.1. Lineage (NCBI taxonomy): Eukaryota > Metazoa > Arthropoda > Insecta > Lepidoptera > Pieridae > Phoebis > Phoebis sennae. The sequence continues at coordinate 88,062 of LQNK01000975.1, forward strand.
ATGTCAAATAAAGTCGACTAAAGATATCAGCTACAGGACTTAGGTACTTTCTATGTCAAATAAAGTCGACTAAAGATATCAGCTACAGGACTTAGGTACTTTCTATGTCAAATAAAGTCGAGTATTTATATGTCAAATAAAATGTCTAAATAATCTACGACCCGATTGGCGCAGTGGATACAGCGATGGTCGGCGGAGGGTGTGGGTTCGATCCTCACTAGTAGCAAATTATGATGTGATGAACATTGTAATTTTCAACTTTTTGGGTGTTCATTTATCTAAAATAAATATGTATTTACAAAAAAGTATGTCTGTCAGTTATCTAGGTTCCATATTACAAGCTTTGCTTAGTTCGGGACTAGATGGCGTTAAATTTCCAGGAATATTTATTATTATTATTTTATTGTGTAAAACGTAATAACTGGTTTAAAATATATAAACATCTAAAGTTATTGATAAAAATGACAGTGACACTTATTTTAAAAATATAGGTACAACTGCGTTATCTAATTTCTTTTTTTTATCACTGACATTGCAATTAACACAAAACAATACATGAAATTCATGTTTTTAATGTTAATTGCATTGTAATTTACATATCCACTCATCAGTTATAAAGACATATAATATAATGTATTTATAACTCATACCGTCATAAATATTTGTTTAGTATTAATGGATGACATCTGGCATAGCTTCATATATTGAAATAAAAAATATTGTTAGCTTAATTTAAAATTTAAAGTAAGGTTGTAGTGTTGTTTTAGTTTTCTTTTATTTTTGGCATGTTGTATATATCTTTAATTATTTGTTATATTAAAATCCAAAATTTTGAAAATGTATTAATATAAACAAACATTGGTATATCTATTAAATAAATAAATAAATAAACCATATGTCAATAGGCTTTTACTAGGCAAGCATGCACCACCCTAGGCCGCGTTTCGCTTCCCGCCAGGCGAAACAGCGATCATAATATGTGTGCCTATCTTTTAGAAATGGGGTGGCGACACATGTATTCTAACCCGTCGCCACACGGGAAAGACTGGTCTTACCTGGCACTGATCTGCCAGACAGCAGTCATATTAATTTATTCTTATTAAAAATATTTTGACTTTTTCCCCGCAAAGCATCCAAAACATTTGCTCCACAGGTGGTTGGACGAACCCTCTCATATCAGACTGGTTTGAAAGCTACGCCGGTATCCTCTTCTCCCTCTACGCCGACAGAGTCAAGACCTGGCTCACCATCAACGAACCAGTCGTAGTTTGTGACTTCAACTATAACATGGGGAGTTACGCGCCGGGCATCACAGAGCAGGAGCTGGCCCCGTTCCTATGCAACAAGAACTTGATGATGGCACACGCGAAGGCGTACAGGCTGTATCAGCGAGAGTATAAACATAAGTATCATGGTGAGTATTTCCTTTGTAGTAACGTTCTTAGACATAAATTTAGGAGGTACTGAAAATCAGTTTGGGCCAGTGACAATACCGAACAGTACCAAGTTTAGTTTAAGTCTTAGGATTAATTATTATTCTGTAAGGTACGGTGTGTTGATGGGACAAGCAACTTCTTTCTTTCTTTCAAATATGAAAAATGTTATAATTCTAGTTGGATTCAGTCATTAAAAATGAGTCAAGATTTAAATTAATCCATTAGATGTTTACAGGGCGGATTTCTCTCGCAAATAACGTCCTATGGATAGAACCGAGGAAGGTTCCCCGGGATGTAGAATTAGCAGAACTGGCCATGGAAAATATGGTATGTCTTACAAATGAATACGTAACATACGATAAGTTTCAGTTGTGGTCAAGGTTTCCACACAAAATATACAGATATAGAAGTCAAACTCTATACAAAACGCACGTAAAAATCATCATCATTCATCGACACTTGTCTCGGGTTAGTTCAGATCAGTTGCGTGCATGTCATCTTTTAGGTGTAAAACTTTTGCTTATATTTTTTTACTAATAATAAACGTACGAAATTTCATCAAAATCCCTTCAGCAGATCCGGCGTGATTGACACATAAACATCCAAACTTTCGCATTTATAATATTAAAATACGATGCACTATATTTCTAATTTAATTATTGTTACAGGTAGGTCGTTACTCCCATCCCATATTCTCTAAAAAGGGGGGTTGGCCACATCGCCTTGAAAAAACCTTATTGGAATACAGCTTGAAGCAAGGGTATAACAGGTCCAGGTTACCTGCTTTTACGGAAGAAGAGAAGGAATTTGTAAAAGGTTTGTGTTTTTTATAATACATTAGTATTTAATCCGACGTCTCGAACACTTTGCATAGAGTGTTTCACGAATACTAGGTGTAACCCTGAGTTGACAAGTACAAACAGCTACTTACATCATAAATTATAAACCAACTAACTGAGTATGCCTGTTTTCCCCGTTCCGTGGAATTTGATCAAAATCCTTTCTCAGCGGATGCCTACGTCGTCGTCCAGCGTCTAAGGCAGTGCGTTGATAGATCACTATGTCAGTCAGTCACCTTTGAGTTTTATACATACACTAGCTGAGCACCTCAGTTTCAGCGTATGTATCCCGTTCCCGTAGGATTTTCGGGATAAAAACTATCCTCTCATTCTTGGGGTTTCAAAGAATCTCTGTACAAAATTGCACCGAAGTCCGTCCTATAGTTTCGGAGCCTATCCAACACAAACAAACAAATATTTCCTCTTTATGATATTAGTATAGATATAGATGATGCCGGCCTCAACTACTAGTACTCAATGTGATTTATTTATTAGAATTTCCAACAAAGATTTACACTCAGCTAATTGACCCGTTCGCGAAGGCGCAAAAAACAGAAATTTACTTATGAAATACTTTATTTCTCATAAGGAAATAACACAATCTTATATTAAAATTTAAACTTAAACTATGTGACTCCCGGTCGAAGGTAGACCCAAGTCTGACGATACGCTGGGACTAGAACCACCCGCTGGCCCAGGTTTGCTGCGACATTGATTCTTCGTATGGTCCACAGGTGTGCTGTGTTGCAACAGCGATGCTAGGAATCGACTTGGTTGGTCTACTTTTGTGTAGATGGTCTATTGTATATACATAACAAGCTTAATAACATTACGAAACTTAAAAACTACTTTAGTACATCTTAAGTTACAGGAAATCACTACTCGCAAAATAACAGAAAGTTTATAAAACAATTATTATGTCTTGCAGGCACGGCAGACTTCTACGGTCTCAACTACTACACGGCGCGTCAGATCCGACCGGCGCGAGCGGGCGAGCGCGGCACGTGGTTCGTGAGCGGCTGTCCAGAGCTCGACGCCATGTTGGAAGTGCCCCCCGGCAGTAAGGAAAGCGCTTCTAAGCTTATCCTGGTGAGTTTTGTTAACCGACTTCCAGCGAATCCAGCGGTCATGGTGGCCAATCTCAATAGAGAACAGCCGCGTACTGTTAGGTTGTGGCGTAATTGTGTGTAAAAAAAACACAAAATTATTTTTAATACCAGTTTATTGCTATATTTAATAACAACACATTTCACAACACTTATACAAATTCACAATGCTAATTTTAGAAGGGATTCGTCCCCTGCACCCCGCGCGTTACTGGTACTTCTCTCAAGCTAAGCCGTTAGATCTAACCCTTCCGTAGCTTAGGTGGTATTGCGACCATTAAGAAAGAAGCCCGTAAACTAAAAATACAAGCCATTATATACATAAAATATTGCTGACACCGATATATTGGCCGGTGGTGTTTATAGCCCATGTCAGCAATATTTGACAGTGTAACAGTACGCAGGAGATATAGTGCACATGTGCGCAAACACAGGTGGACTCTCTATTCCCTCACTCTCGTAATCCGATGGGGCAGACCGACACTCGCGGAGAGAGATCAGGCGCAGGACCGACAGCGACACGTGCTCTCCGAGGCACGGGGGTGTTCCAACACCGCCAACTTTCAGACTTAGGGCTGCTATTGAGACTTTTTTCGGAAATCTCAATAACATTTTATAATGACCGCACGCGGCTATCTAACCCAAGACCTCTCGATCTGTAGTCAAGATGCAACCACTAAACCAACGAGGCAGTCGAATGTCATCTTACTCCTAGCTAGTGTAGGATCATGTAGTTGAGATTCGTTTATAGACTCTAGTAATATTGTCACGTAGCTCATGGACGGTTCACGAGAAGTTAGCGCCAATTTGGATATACATGCGCCGGTATTTGTGCGGAAAACCCTTCTAAGACTATTTTTCTAAGTCATTCTTTATTTATGTGTTAAATTTGGTTTAATTTTTCGTTGAAGTATGGGCGTGATGGACGGTTTACCAGTACTGAATAATATGATGGAAATAGTGCCAGATCGCGCGTATTTTGTATATTGATGTAGTTGCCATTCGTTTATAGTCTGTAGTAATAATGTCACATGGCTAGTTTACCAAAAGTTAGCGCTATGATGTGCTCATCGTAGCGCCTATCCTCTGATAGCATATTTATTATTTATTACCCGAGTTTAGGAAGCGCTTACAGGATTTTTGTTGTAACACCCGTATTCACGAACAATACTATGAGTTCTCAGAACGCACTGGGCGCCATAAACCTATTCAGAGAGGATACTTGGCGTTTTGTCACTTGGCGTTTAAATTAAGTCCTGTTTTTGAATTTAAGCCTTGTCATTTGGAACGCATTGAGAAATGTCTTCTTCGCGAACTTTTACTACTTTAAGTATTATTATAAGTACTGTTTAGGTACATAGATATGTATTGTATGTGAATATGTATATTCTTCGTCTTTCCATAAAGGGTAGACCTGGACACAAACTTATTTATTCCCATTAATGAATTTACAGATAGTTCCACGAGGTATACGACAAATGTTAGTCTACTTAAAGAAACACTACGGTGACATCGAATATTTTATAACAGAGAACGGTTACCCCGGACACACAGAAATGGATGACTATGCTAGAGTCCATTTTATCAAAAGTCATTTGGAACAGGTAAGCATTCAATGCTATCTTTTATATAATCTTTAAAGTATTACATTTATTTTACTATTATAGTTTTATTATACAACTAGCTTGAAATGAAAAAATGTTGTTATAATTTCTGCCTGCGTCTTCTTTCGTGTTTATTTCGGGGTCTATAGTCTATTAATAAAAAAATATCATATCACTTAATTCAACTAATAACCTATCTAAATACAAAATATCATTAAAATCTGTTCAGTAGTTGTGGCGTGAACAACACACAAACATCCAAATTTCACATTTATAATCTAAGATTTTGATATAATTTTCATGTTTCAGGTGTACTTAGCGATTCAAAAAGACCACGTGAACGTTATAGGCTACACGTATTGGACCCTCATCGATAATTTTGAATGGGTCAGTGGGTATAGGTAAGTTTCATTTATTTATTTTATTATATTATGTTACTATCACAGAACATTAAAGTGTTCTTAGTGACCACAGAACAATAAAATATTCTGTGACAAGACATTCATACTGACCACAGATCATTAAAATGTCACTATGAATATCTGATAGCAGTAAATGTTAATCGTGGTGTAACTCCAAAACTGTTAATTTATACTAGATTCGGACAAGCCATTTCTGGTGTAATCGTCAAATGAGCGAGGGTCAACTTTTACCGAATCTTTAACGTTATAATATAACCTTGTAACGACAATATGCGTCTACATATTTGTTGAATAGCTGACATGTAAGTTTAGGTCACGTACGCCTATAGCTCGCCACCTCAGTCGTCTCCATACCATCATTAAGTAACGCCATTTCATTATAAAATGTACCGGTACTAGTTTCTATGTATTTATTATACTATATTATTTGAGTAGTTGTATGTAGTTTCTTATTCTTTTTAACAGTGTGATTGTGATCTACCTTTCTATTTCCTTTTTCTTGGGTTGCCTGAAAAAGATCGCTTCTAGCGATAAGGTCGCCATTTTACATATGCCTTAACTGTTTTATTTTACTTAATTCTTTTATAAATAAAGTGTAAAGTTATTCTTAAGACTTTCGATGTTATAATTTTTTTTTTCAGTATAAGATTCGGCATCTACAACATCGACATCAACAACCCTAAGCGGCCCAGAACCCCGCGCCTCTCCTCTAAATACTACGCCTGTGTCATAGACAACAATTCTTACAACGTCACAAACAACTGCAACAACCAACTACCCACAGCCTTCTCGAGAATGCCGTCACAGGCGAACAAAATACGAAATAAAATTTTGACAATAATATCTCTATTCGTTATGGTGTTAGTTTTTAAGTAATACAAAAAACTTAAAATTACACAAATTATGTTAGAAAAACGGGTGCAGAATGACAGCTCGATTTTAGGAAAAAATGGTAGGTAGTTTGTATTTTAAGGATATTAGGGCCATGCTTGATAAATAGTAAGTAGATAGAAAAACTTAGCTCATTCTAGCTTTAGCAATTGTATTACAAAAATCAAAGTATATGTTAGGTAATGTATTATGCCTGCGTCAAAGACGAAAAAATAATAAAATGCGAAATGCAATGTTAATATGTATTATAATACATCTATTTATTATACCCTTTCCTTTTTACACTACTTATTAAACATACTTATAATTCCAATGTAAACTCTGAGAAATATAAAATAGAACATGAAAAAAGCGGGAGAAGATTGACAGCTTTTCGAAAAAAATGGCAGATTTAATTTTCAAGGACATTGCCATAGCTAAAAAAGTCACTGTTTAAAATAGCTTAGTTTTCGACTTTTTGTTATTGTTGTATTATTAGTATTTAAACATCACTGAAGGCGTAAATATAATAATTTATTAAATAAAAAGGCTGTTCTATAACATCCAATATTTTTTGTCATTCGTAATGAAAGGGCCATTTTGTTTTAATATTTTGGAGTTGCTGTTAGTTAATTCAAATGTTCAAAATATTTATTCTAATTCATTCCATTTGTTTGTAGTTCAATCAGTCTTAAAATGACACACACCAAATACCTAAAATATCTGCTAATATTAATACAAAAATGTGATACTTAATTATATTACGAGTATTGTAAATTGTAATGTACTTACTGCTTTAAGTGTTTTTTTATGTTTAAATACGATATTTTTATCAAATTATGACTTGGCAGATTTTTATATTTAAGGTAAAATCTACATATTGACGAAGCTTAATAATAATTATATAATAATATTAGGTAATACTTGAATGTAAACCTTAGAACATAAATAAGCGTTTTCTTCACACATTGGTTGTAGGGCATTAAGGTCATTTATTGTTGGGTATTTTTATACAAATCTTTGAGAAAATATCTTGTCTTTTCTGCAGGAATCCCTTTTCCACACCCTGTATAAGTACATTAATAAGAAAAGACTTATCTGCAAAGCATTTTCTTTACATACTGGTTGTAAACCTTAGAAGATAGATACTAAGTATAGAAACCATTCCAAATGTGTTATTAGGTTATTATTTTATTTATTAGCTGCATTTTCATGAATTAAGTTTATAGGGTTATAGTTAAGTTTAATTTAGTTAAGTATATTTATTTTATATATTAGAAATTTACATTGTTGTTGAATAAAATAATTGAACCAGAGAACAAATTAAAAATAAATATTTTTATTAAAATATGTTTTCAGTTATTTATTGGACTCCTCGGATATTTCTAACACGCTAAATGCGACGGTTGTAACTTCAAATAAATTAATGGCTTTTTGTTAATACATATTTTATTTAATATTCTCTATTTAATACAACGCCATCTAGTGCCGAACTAAGCATAGCTTGTACTATAAAACTTAGAAAACTGATAGACATCCTTTTTCATAAATATATACATATAACAGATGAGCTGAGCGACGCAGTTTCACTTTTTATCTTTAAAAATCCCCTTCCTCGGGTTTCAAAGAAACTGTACAAAATTTCATCCAAATCGGTAAAGTCACGGAATAGAAAAAACAAGTGGAAGTGCCCTAGTTCTTCTTTAGTATGAGAACCAATGTCGCCAAACTCACACATTGACAAATTAAATGGTACAATGCATACAAAAGAAGTAATGTCAAAAATTGACAAAAAAACTTTTCGGTTGAAAATCGTATTTATTGTTATTTAAAATGAAGTCTTTTTGTATGTCAGTAAGGTAGTAATTAGTTTATCTGTTGAATCAATTTTCCACCTAGATAAAAGGTAAAACTATTCATCGCTAGAGGGCGATATTTTAAATTCATTAAATTTTGATCTCTAACATCTTTTAAACAAATGTTATATTTACGGTACAACCGTTTGACACTCAGTTGTCATTTTGCTACTCACCCAGTGATTGATTGTATAGATAACTACATGTCGATATTAGTTAAATTTCCACTATAACCGAAAAATAATTAAACATAAATTTAAGAACTCCAAGAGGAGGAAGTCGTCCTAACTGATTCCTTAATTAATTTGTATTATAAATTAATATATATTTTAATACTACTTATTTTCAATTTGTTTTTGTGGTTTGCAGTGTTACATTTTATACGATGGTTTAAAATGCTTCGTATGCGAGTCCAATACTGTTTTAGCTGATTGTATTAAATTCAAGTATTGTTTTTACATTATTAATTTCACTTATTTATCGATATCAACAAATTTGTCACATCCCTCATCGAAACTTCTAGAACTTATATCATTTGATTTAGGTACGTATTAAAGTCAATTATGTACTTTAAGTCAACAGAATAAGGTATTTTTTAATTTGACAAAATATACGAATTTGTGATTTCCACAATAATTTACATTTTATTGTATTAAAACAAACTTTTATATTTGCCGGTGATAAGATACATCGCCATGAGACTTATTTATTATGCTGGATCGTTTTTACAATTTATAATTGCGGAATAACGCCTCATTTCAATATATTATATCTGAAGTCGAGACGTTATGTCACATCAAGTAGCGAATAACGACTGGACCGATGTTGTACTAATGTACAAAGTTAAAAGTCGCAGGCTAGAGCAGCAGGGCACTTCCACTTGTTTTTTCTATTCCGTGGGTAAAGTAGTTTCGGAGCCTATTAATTAAGACCAGACAGTAGAAAACTACAATGATCATCACACATCAGTGCAGTGTATAACAAAGAAATGTTTAAAAAAAATCAAAATATTAGAAGATACACAATTTATTTCTTAAACTCCTTTTCTAATTGTAACAAAGCTTCATTCTTTCCTTTCCTCTTATTCTTCTTTAATTCTCCTGTTTCTAGTGCCTTTTTCATAACCTGAAATTAAATACAGTAGGTATTTATAACAATTTACATCAACAAAATTGCTATGATTTATAAAACTTTGTCAGGTGTTTACCCGTGACCACGCTTGCTGTAAAGAGTTCGAAAATAATGTATAATAAATTAATAAACCGCGTTTCAAATCCTTAAAAAAGTATTTTTCTTAATGTGGAAAGTACTTGTATTAAAACAAATAAGAAAACTTTTGTCAGGTTTTTTAAAATCTAAATTCATCAACTTTCAAAAATCATCGGCAAATTTTATTTGCCATTTTTAATTAGCCTGTTATTCTTACGTTATATTTAATTGTTCATGTTAGACAACACAATAAAATATACAATAAACATTTTCGACATCAATTTAGTCTATAATACCTCTTATATGATCGTTAGTTCATTCTCTAATAAAATTAAACATTTTTCCTTCATATCAGGTCATTTAATGTGGGGTATTTGAATGATAATCCTTTGGAATAATATCTTGTCTCATCTGAAGAAATACCTTTTCTACGCCCTGTATATAATTACATTAATAAGAAATGACTCACCTGCAAAGCATTTTCTTCACACGCTGGTTGTAGGGCTAATGCCCTATGTCATTAATTATTAGGTCATTTAATGTGGAGTATTTGAAAGAGAATCCTTTGGAAATATATCTTGTCTCTTCTGAATGTCTACTTTTTCTACACTCTGTATTTAAGTACATTATAAGAAAAGACTCACCTGCAAAGCATTTTCTTCGCCTACTGGTTGTAGGGCATCAGGGTCCTTCAATGTTGGGCATTTGAATGGGAATACTTTGGGAAAATATCGTGTCTTTTCTGAAGGAATACCTTTTCTACACCCTGTTTATATATTTATAAGAAAAGACTCACCTGCAAAGCATTTTCTTCGCACACTGGTTGTAGGGCATTACGGTCATTTAATGTGGGGTATTTGAAAGAGAATTCTTTGGTAAAATATATTGTCTTCTGAATACACCCTGTATATAAGTACATTAATAAGAAAAGACTCACCTGCAAAGCATTTTCTTCACACACTGGTTGTAAGGCATTGGGGTCATTTAACGTGGGGTATTTGAAAGAGAATCCTTTAGGGAATATCGGCCTGGACATGAGAGAGTCTAGCTGTTTCTTCTTAGCTTGAAGCGCTTTGTCTATGCCTGGATCTGCTTTTGTTAGCGGACTGGGGAGTGTTCAGGTTAATTATATTTCCGTTTGAGTTTGATATATTAATGAGCTAATTGCATGGTATAAAAAAAGTGTAATTTTTATGTGAAAATTATTATATATCCTCTTCTTAGATCAAGATAGAAAATGTGCTTAATTATTATCTATTTATTTATTGCTATATGTTAAAAATTTATATTATTGTTTACTTGAATTATATTAACGGTAAAACATTCGTGGTTTTGAGAACAATTATTATACAATCCAGGGATATAAACCAGAACCTTGAAAAATGATTCCGATTTTATTTAATCTTATTCTACTTACTAGAGGGATCAAATCCGTTATTATACTTTGCAATTGATCGCCTTTCGTCACTCTTGAAAAATCAACAAAACTGTTCAAACAAGATTCATTAGTAAAGTGAATAAAAGTAAAAAAAAAATATTACTAAAAAAAGGAAAAATCGCTTAATCTCATTTATAAAAATGAATCGCAAAATGTGTTGGTAAGCGTATAACTCAACAACGACTGGACCAATTTGGACAATTCTTTTTTTTAAATGTTCGTTGAAGTTCAAGCATGGTTTTTACGGCGAGAAAAATTCGAATTGCCTGGTCCACGCGAGCGAAGCCGCGGGCGGAAAGCTAGTAGATTATAAACATTTTTGTCACACAACCTATTCGCAAACACACAAAAAATATATATTTCAAAGGATACACATCATCTTCATCAATAATCATGTCCATCTCCCGCGCGGCCCTCTCCCGCCAGCCCGTCGCCTGCGCGGCCCTGCGCCGGCGCAGCTCGAGCACTTCTATCTCTTTCGCGAGGGAAATCATCTCTTTCAGCACCGTTATGCTTTGCGAGGGCACGGGGAAGTTCGCTAGTTCCGATGCTGGAATTGTTTTTATATTTATTTTATTTTTTTTTTACGGTTATTTATGCATATAATAAAACTGTAGAAATGTAAAGTCTGAACATGAAAGATATTTAAAAATTAATAATTGCAGAAAATTATAAAATCGTAACCTTTTCAACAAATTCCACAAAATATATAAATAATATGATTTATCCCTTTTCTCCGCAGCTCTTATGTGAAGGTTTATAGGTCATTAAAAACTTTTTTCCAAAAAAAGAACCTACTTCCTCACACTAAAAAGTAGAATATACCTTTCATTTTATTTTTGTAATCTATTCAAAGTCGGTGGAAAATTTTGTTAAATTTAAAATAGTTAAACGCACCGACGTTGAATAAAATTCAAAAATAAAAAAAAGATGTTACTTACTACTTTCTAGTAAAAGACACTAAAAACGCAACAAAAGAAAATAGCAAAAAACCGTCGGCCTTAATCCGATGTTTACAATAAAAAGTGAGTAAAACCGTGAACAACATAATTAATAAAAGAAAATAGCATAAAATGCACTTACTCT
>LQNK01000975.1:100422-126068 GCA_001586405.1 Phoebis sennae
ATTCGTTTTTGTGTATCCGATAATTATAAAATCGTGACATAGAAGTATTTAAGAAATGTAGAGATGTACGCAATTTTTTTTTAAATCAAATTCTATGATGTATGTCTATTCTTCACAGCTCTTTTAGGAAGGGTTATGAGTCATTAGTAATGCAAAAATAATATTTTTTTCCAAAAAAGAACCTACTTCCTCACAATAAAAGTTAGAATATAAGGTAATTACTAATTTTATATCTGAAATCTGTTCAATGTTTTGTTAAATTGAAAATAGTTAAACGCACCGACGTTGAATACATTGCAAAAATAAAAAAAAAATACTTACTACTTTCTCGTAAAATCGACACTAAAAACACAACAAAAGAAAATTACACAAAAATACACTCACTCTTATTCAATGTCCTGCACAATTTGGCATAATTGTACGCCTCAGCCGGTTCCATCATCAGAATGGTGAGCCCCTCCTTGTTAGCGCGAGCCGTTCTACCGCTACGATGCACGTAGTTCTGTGAAAAAATCGGTAAATATGTTTTTTTGAAAAATGCAATGATGCAATTTTATTTTCATTAAAATCGGCCTCGAGACTAATTTTAGCAATTTTTATATTCCTCATAATTTAGGATTTAGCTCTGAAAGCCAATAACAAAAATTCAGCCTGTTATCTTTCCTACGCCTTTTTTAGCAATTTTTATATTCCTCATAGTTTAGGATTTAGCTCTAAAAGCCAATTACAAAAATTCAGCCTGTTATCTTGCCTACGCTTAAAGATAGTCTGGTAGAGATCGCCTAGAGCGATAAGGCCGCCCATTGTACGCAATACTTCATTTTAAATTTTTATAATTTATTACTCTGTAATTACTGTACAATAAAGAATTTCTACTGTATTATATTCTATTCTATCTTATATCTGTAAAATATTTTTATCTTTGCTAATATTATAAATGCCAAAGTAACTGTCTGTCTCTCTATACTTCTGCACGCTTAAACCATTAACCGGGCAGGGGATTAATCGGTTCTTGCCCCGTCAATTAATACACATACTTCCATACGAACACCCGGCCATCTCACACATAACTCTCTCAGCAAAAAATATAGAAACTCACTTCGCTCGGTCAAAAATTTTAATCCAATAATTAAGGTCCAACACTCACCTCCGCAGTTTTGGGCACCTGGTAGTGCACCACGTGGTCCACGTTGGGGATGTCCAAGCCCCTCGCGGCCACGTCCGTCGCTATCAACACGCCGTGCGCATCGTCGCGGAATCTGTAGAAAATTTTTAATATAAGGTGACGTTTAACACTACAGCCACGCCATCTAGTCGCAAACTGAGCAACGCTCGTACTATGGGGAATAGATAACTGATAGAAATACTGAAGTATACTTTTTTTTAATACGTAGTAATTTAGATAAATAAATACTATTATATATTGGGGATCGAACCCACACCCTTCGGCGCAATAAACGATTGCTGTATCCACTACGCAAATTGGAACTATAATGCCGAACTGTATCGTCCAATTTTAATTAGGTTTTTGGATTGTCTCCGTGTAATAGCAAGTTTAATGTATTCACTTCAAAAGGCTGTCAAATACTCTATACAAGAAAATTACAAACAAAATATCTTATATATAAAATATCTTATATACAATATAATAATAATACCTTTCGAGGTTCTTCAATCTCTGTCGTTGTTGCATACTGGCGTGGATCGGTAACGGCCGGCATTTGAGTAACGTCAGTATTTGTACTAATCTGAAAAAGTGCATTAGAATAAGTTAATATACTTGATAATCTGTATTAGAATAGAATAGAAACTCTTTATTGTACAGTATTGTCACTTCTTGATGGAAATGCATTTAGAAAAATATAGAATAAAACTATTCTTCACACTATTAGATCTATACATATAATAAAGGAGTAACCGAACCATTTCTGTACATTGAATATTTTTCAAAAAGAGTGATTGGTATATAATATGTATGTTCCACAGACACCAAAACCATGGTTAGAATTTTTTTTTCTGTTTGTCTGTTTATCTGTTTGTCTGTTTGTCTGTTTATCTGTTTGTATGTTCGTCAATCACGTAATAACTACTGGGTAGATTTGGATAAAATTTCACATACTTATAGACCAATATTAGGTTCAACTTATAGGCTACATTTTATTTGAAAAAAATATTTTTAAGGGTGACTCTCCATACATGTAATTGGAGGGTAAAAAAATAAATTCGCTAATACATCATTAAATGAGATATCATTGGATAGGTATTTGAAAATAAAATAGAGGTTTCTAAATGCGTTTTTTGCTAAAATAAATATTTTTTGAGATATACGCTTCTAAAGTTGTAAATGTGTCATACCACGTGACAAAATAAAATTTTGGTTGAGTTGCGGACATGCCTTTTTATACTTTAACATATACGTTAAGAGTATAGAAGGCGTGTCCCCAATATCTATAGGTTAAGACGATAAAAACGCTTAATGAATTCTTAAATACCTTCAAAAAATAACTAACTCTCCGCCCGCGGCTTCGTTCGCGTGGGCTAAAATTTTTTTCTATTTTGAAGAGGCGCGCGAACTGTCAGATTTTGGTCAAACCTATTTCTATAGAAAGTTATAAAAAAAACTATAGACATGCGTAATATCAGCGGTCATGCGACCGTAATTATTTTAGAATTTTGTTGTGCGCCTCTACAAAATACAGAAATTAGTAGCCCACGCGTGCGAAGCCGCGGGCGGAAAGCTAGTTATTAATAAATGTGGAAATAGTGTGAAAACGAGTTTAATTCTTTATTATTAAAAAATATATACAGCATTATTTGTATAGAAAGTCAATAAATAAATAGGAAGCTAATCCAGCCAATACATTCATAGTTAATACAAAAGTTTTTAAAAAATATTATTTAAACTTTAAATATGTAAATGACCATAAATTCAACAAGTTCAATTCATAGAACAAGATAATAAAAAATCAATACAATGGACCTCACCGTTTAACACTATTAATAGAGTTACAAAAGACAATAGTCCTGCCGGGATGTCTTTTTAAGATATAGTACAGATATGCATCTTTCTGTTCCAGCGAACATGCTATCCGACATTCTGTTAGAGTTTCTGCTGTGCCTATAATGAAAGAAAGATGAAAATTAAATAACACATAAAACTTTGAGAATTCGTAATAAAATTTGATATCATTAATATGTAAACTAATTTTGACGACCCGATTGGCGCAGTGGTTCAGCAATGGTCTATTGCATCGGAGGGTGTGGGTTCGATCCCCACGAGCAGAAAATTGTGATGTGATGAACATTATAATTTTCTACTTTCTGGCTGTTAATTTATCTATAGTATGTATGTATTTACAAAAAAAAAGCATGTTTAAGTATGTCTATCAGTTATCTAGTTTCCATAGTACAAGCTTTGCTTAGTTTGGGACTAGATGGCGTTGTGTTAAATGTCCAGGAATATTTATTTATTTAAAGTACGGCCAACTAGCAGCGATAGGAAAGGTCATTCGACTTAAAATATTATTTTCTTTTCATCTCGTGAATTTATCATCCTTTTTGTTTTTTATTAAGAGTACTTAATAATAGCGAGTACGTGTCGAGAGATGAATTAACAGAGTGAATTTCTCCAATACAGAAACGTCTCCAAAACAGATATTTTTTCAGAATTTAACTATGCATTTTGTATGAAGGAAACATATACGAGTTTCTGGTGCTCTGACTAGCTCACTCATTATCAAATTTTTGACATTTTAGTTAATCAATGAGAGAGTAACTTATTAACCAGTCTTCTATCTGTATTTGAAAATGTTCATCAGCAGCTCTCGTAAACATTTTGGTAGTGTATTAAATATCTTAATGCACATAATGTATATATAATTGTAATACTAATATTTTAAGGTTATTATCAGTAGTAATAATTAAGTATTAAGAATAAAACGCCTGGCGAATAGTAAGGCAATACACAATAATTTTTGTATAAGGCTAGCCATAACTTTAATGTTATTATGTTCTTCAATTTCTAGTATAATATAAGTAAGGTATAAGGTATAATATAAATAAATAAATAATGAGTAATACTTACCAAAGTTCTGTGTAGTGATATCGACGACTTTAGGATCGCTCATTCCGACCATATCGACTAAACGTTTGATTTTCTGTTGTGGTGTCATCTTCTCTATCTTACGGTTAATTATTTTACCACGTTTTGTTACCTGAAATAATAAGAGTAAGTCATTTTACATGGCTGAATAAATAATAGATATTTCCAGACATTCGACACGTCGTTTTCTAGTGCCGAACTATTTCATTATTTTTTTTTCGTTGACATAAATTTGTATTTTTTCAAAGTATGTCCGAATTTTTTTTTATAAATATAAACATATATTTTTTTATTACTTAATTCCAAGCTTGAGGCGTGGTGCATATTGCGTACAAAATACAAATCATTACACCAAAGTGTTAAAAAATTTAAAAAAAAATTTAGTCTATTTCGTTATGTTATCGATTTCGAATGTCCTGTTAAATTTGGAAACACTGAAAAAAATCCTGTATAAGGTAGCTCTTTAAAAACTTTTAATTCGCAATTAATGGCTCTTTGAACCAAAAGGTTGCCGACCCCTGACAGATAAATTAATTTTTATTTATTACAACAATTCAACAATATAAAACACACCTTCTTCCCCCGCATATGTGTCGGCAGGTCATGTATCAGCGTGAGAGTAGCGGAGAACACAAAGTTCTGCCTGGAATTCTTGTGTGCTTCGTCCACATTCAACCGTTCCAGTAGAGGCTCGAGTTCTTCGAAGTGACCACGCTCCACCATACGGTCTGTTTCGTCTATGGCTAGGAATCTGAGTAATAAAAATAAATTATTTAAAAATATAACGTTAATTTTTTTTTATGTAACAGTGTGTAAGGTTGAGAAGTCGGTTAAAAATCTATACTAATATAGATATATATTTTATTATGAGGATTTGATTCTTTTAAATGTTGTACAGAGATTGTTTGAAACCTAAGGAACGATATAGGATAGCTTTTGTTTCGAATATATTACGGGAACGAGAGATATACGCGGGTAAAACCACGGAGCTCAGCTAGTACTTAATAACTAAACTAAAATAATAAAAGGTTGCCCCTCAAATAAGTGATAAGGCCTCCTTTCGTGCTATACTTCTTCTTTTTACATATAACTTGGTATTTCTTGTATATATTTGTATAGTGGAATAAAGAGTATAAATAAAAAATAATAATAATAAACCAAAAATGTAAGCTGATATCTTTATATATTTAATGTATATTTGAATACCTGAAAAAAGTTCAAACAAAGTTTTAAGTACTAGAAAATATGTAATCATGTAATCTTTCATACACTTGATAAGCAAATAAAAACTTTGACTTACTTAACATAAGCCAATTGCTGTAAATGCGGTTCTCCCTGGTTGACCAACTCCCACAGCCTTCCCGGAGTCGCTACTACAATTTCTGGACCTGATCGTAGCACCCTTTCCTGCTTCACCGCTGCCATACCACCCACTATTGTTGCTACTTTGATCCCTGTAAATATGTCCGTATTTAATTTCAAAGGATTTTATTTATTTCTTTAGGATTTTATTTATTTTCAAAGGATTTCATTTATTTCTTACGCATTCTATTTAGAATTATATAACATAGCATATAAAACATTCTAAAAATTTATCCTACATCAAATTTTTTAATAACATTAAGAGGGTAAATAAATCCAAAAACTAAAACAAATTCAACACCCCATAATTCTTTTTATAACATAAAATCAGACAGTCCTGGATTGTTTTTGATAATTTTACTTTAATACAACACAAAAATTGTTAATTTATTATCCACATATACACCACTGTGAGTTTTTAGTATAAATTATAAATAAAAAATATTAAATACAATACTTTTTAAAGGATTTAAAACAAGGTTGATTATAAATTATTATTAACCCAACGTTTTGAACACTGCAAAGTGTATTTTATTTAACATGAAAAGTACTCGCGTTTAAACATATACAAGAAAATAGTAAATAATAAGTAAATAATAGTAAATTATAAAGACATACCAGTATACTTAGCCACCGCAATTAGATGCCTGCTGATTTGAATAGCCAATTCTCGTGTAGGCGTCAAAATCAAGGCATATAACGGCTTCCCTGTCTTCACTATTGCTTGACTTGGTATGTTTATATCATCTAAGACTTTTACACAGCCTATACCTGAAAAAGATTATTGATATACTGTAAAAAAGATCTTAAAATAAATAAATATTCAGAGATATTGGGACTAGATGGCGTACTAACGTAACTAGAGAACTAAAAGACATACTTAAACATCCTTTTTTTTGTTACAGATAAATTTACACCCAGATAGTAGAAAATTACAATTTTCATCACATAATATTTTTTTATTGTGGGGATCGAACCCCCACCCTGCTGCGCAATAGACCATTGCCAAATCCACTGCGCCAATCGGGTTGTGAAACATTTATTATCAACTAGCTTTCCGCCCGCGGCTTTGCCCGCGTGGACTACAAATTTCTGTACTTTGTGGATTTTCGAAGTAGAGGTGGTATGACAATTTTTAAGATTTAGAAACGTACGTTTGTAAAAATATATCTCGTAAACGATTTAAGTTCGAAGTATATCCGACATTAAATATAACAAAAGTGTCGCTGTTCAGTTTTATATAATTCTAATAATTCTATTTTATTTTTTTTCGCAAAATATTGATTTGAATAACATTTTGGGAATCCGTCGTGTACTCTCAGAATAAAAGAGTTGATGTTTCCATGGATTTAACACATATTTGCTTATGGACGCAAATAATATCTTCTGCATGTTGGTTAGTCTTTATTGTGATTAGCCGCCATGATCGTAATGTACTTTCGAGATCAAGAGAAGGCTACATTTATCAATAGAAAATAAAATATTTAACACTTAAATATTAAATTTAATATACCTACGCGCATTGATGATATGTTTTGATGGATCATTTTGAACCTTCATATCTTTTTTATTTGTTAACCGATTTGAATGAAATAAACACTAAAACCTCCGGGGGGCTAGCCGTAATACATTATCGAACCGTATTTAAATCGGTTAAGCCGTTCCGAAGTTCACTGCGTACAAACGCCCGACAAACAGACAGACAAACAGACAAACAGACAAAAATTCTAAAAATCATTGTTTTGAGTTTAGAATCATAAATGAAACACGAAACACTATTTTTTTCTTAAAAATATTAAATGTACAGACACGGCTAGTCTACGATTTCATTATATGTAATGTATAGATGTTATAATTCAAAATCAAGTTAATATGCGATGAATATTACATAAACTGTTTCAAAACACTACAAATTTATGGACATTTTTTTTAATTTTCTTCACTTTTTAATTTTTATCTAGTCAGATAGAGAATCTAGTGATCATACATAAAAAATGACATAAATATACAAAAATATTAATAAATTATGAATACATTACCAGTTCTTTCCGAATCAACCTCATCAATACCATCTTGTTCATCATTACTTTCATTCTCATTATCTTCTACATCATCATCATTTTCCTCATCATTTTCACCATCACTTGATGCTAAATCATCAGAATCAAACATTTCTGACAAATGTACATATTCACTGTCACTGTCATTGCCTTCATCCGCAGATTCCTCCCTCTTCCTTATAGGGACATCAATTTCTTCAAGAAATTCTTCATTTGATTCTTCGTTTTTAGTATCACCTTCTTCATTATCATCACTCTCATCATGACTTTCATTATCATCATGATTATCATTATCTTCATCATCACTCTCATGACCACTGCTATAGCCATCCTCAGATGATTCCTTATTGCTTTCCTCTTTTTTAACAAATTTCTGTTTCTTGTTTCTTCTCTTTTTCTGATTATCTTTAACTTCAGGTTTAGTTTGTTTCTTGGCTGAACTCTTCTTAAAAGGTATATCATATACATCTAGATTTTTTAACAATGCCTTTTCCTTTAATTTCAAGATACCTGATAAAATAGGTAAGCCAAATGCTAAGGTTTTACCACTACCTGTTTCAGCTGCACCAAGAATGTCTCTCCTGCCTAAAATTATGAGAAACAACACTTTAAAATATTAGTCTTCTGTGCACTCTAAAAATATGTAAAGAAGTGTTATATAACAATAAAGGATACTATAATTTGCACACATTTATATCTGAGCTAGCTTAGTAAACGACATACAATTTCATATTTTAATACACTGTTATCATTATTTTCGTAGCTATGTCTTGGTAAAATTAACTCCCATGTAACTTTGCATCGGAAGTTCATAGTATATCTGTAATATTGGACAATGTTTGAGGACACTCACTTTCATAAAAATTATATTTAGAGAGCCAATGATATCAGAGATTATGCAAACATACAATAATCTATATATTTTATATACTTAAGAGTTATATATCACTTACCATGAATGGCAGCAGGCAATGCCAACTGCTGTATCTTCGTAGGTTGTTTAAATCCTAATTCCATTAAGGCCTTTACTATATCTTCAGGTAATTTGAACTCTGCCCATGACAACATGTCTTCCGGTGTTAAAGTGGATTTATTCTCATTTGAAGTTTCACCTAATTTAATCTTTTGCTTTTTTGAATCTTTAGCTTTAGGCATAGATTCTGAATTCGTGGATATTGAAGTTTGATCATTTTGTTCTGTACTTTTCTTGGTCTTTTTATTTTTTCTTCTTTTATTCTTTTTCTTAGGTTTCTCCACTTCATTAGTTAAAGATGGTGTTACTGTATCACAAGATTCAACAATAAAACCATTACTAAGCTTAATTTTCTTATTTGGTACTGCATTTTCTTTTTCTACTACTTTATTTTCAGCTTTTCTTTTCTTGGTTGGTTTTTTCTGTCAAAATAAAAAAGTTATTATCAATATAATACATACTTTCTTGGAAGAAAAGAAATGCTAAATGAAAATATATTTAAATGCAATGAAACAATATTATACAATTCATTAATTATAGTTATTTTTTATAACAACTATTTTAATTTTGTAGTCTACGCGAGCGAAGCCGCGGGCAAAAGCTAGTTAATTATAATAATATAAATTAAGTGTGGAGTTAGTTAAATTATTATAATAAAATAAACAGATTTAATATCACCTTAAAAACATGACTAGGACTATCATAACAGTGAAAAAATACTTAAAAACCTTCTGCCAGTTTTGGGAAATTTATTAAAAATATGAATACTATTGTTACGTTTTTAATTAATTGAAAGGTTACCTTTTTTGCTGTTTTATTGCCCTTATCCATGCCATAATCAGTGCATTCTTCCAATCCTACAAACCCTTCAAATTTATCAGAATTTGCTATAGGAAATCCTTCGAGCGCAACTGATTGCCATTTCATAGTTTTTATTTTTTTAGACATTTTGTAGTTTTACAATAAATAACTCGGCTTTTATAACAAATTATGAACTATACTATGAAAAAAAAATATTTCAGTAAATAAAAATGTAGGTAGGTTCTCTTATGATTATAACCTATAAAATTTAAACGTGATATTGACACATTAAAAGTCATAACATTGGAACGTCACAATTCAAGTTAATTTCTTTTTACGTTACTAAATATTAGGAAGGAAATAATAAAATGCATGTATTAATTATCTTTATTAAGACGAATGAGTAGTAGTAACCAATGTACTTTGTGGACGAATACTTAATATCAACTGTTAATTTTTTTTACTTGCTTTCACTAAAATGAAATTATTTAAATCTAAAGCTTAAACTTAAATCTAGATTCACAATTCTGAATCTTATTTAGTAGCACGAACAAAGATTAATTATACAGGTAAAAAAATTTTCGCAAGTATATTACAATAAAAATGTCTGATTATTCTCTATCTAAATGATAGAGTATTTCTTGAAATACTCATTTAAATTTAATATCAACAGGTCTTTTTTTACATTCATATATCCACTATTATTTTAGAAAATAACTTTCTCAACTTTCATACAAAAAGTAAACAAGTGCATAAACATATTTGGATTAGGATTCCAGGATTATTTTAAGTTGGATTTCCGTATAGAATTTATGAGATGAGAAGAACCCAAAATATTATGAAATTCTCATTGCCATCTATGATGACATACAATATATTATAATTTTAAACTACTTGAAGTAAATTATCATATTTTCAATAGAGTTCTTTTCAAAGAATTCAAGATTTTGTGAAAATGAATAGCATTTTGTGAAATAGCATTTGTTAATAAACCAATTAATTATTTATTTTTGGATGTGTAATAAGCTTATAATGCCCACATAGACAACGAGTATTTATTATTGTGAACGCAGCTACAAATGTTTAAAAAAATTAGCAGCACGCTGCCGCCGTAATCATAGACAAACGGAGGGAGGAAGTTTGTGAGTGATCGATTTTACACCGGTCTTCGCAAAACTTCTCAACGACATTTCTCTTTGTTTGGCCAAACGCGTGTATTTTAATCAAAACATTAGTAACAAGGCCACCGCGTGTGTCTAAAATGGCGAACACGTTTCGCGGAGTGACGGTATCTGCCGTCAACAATGACGGTGCTCTAGCTCCGCGCTTCAATTTCCCTACAAACGTAAACGTGGATTATGATCCACAAGGGCTAAGTGTAAAAGTGATACGTGCGGATCCCGTGCTAGCTCAGGAAGTGCTAGAATTTCCCGTCCACAGTCAGAGTGAGTGTTCGCGAGTCGCCGGCCAGTCGTATATTTTCACAATAGATAATGAAACGTTGTTTTTCAAGTTCGGCTCTGAGGCCGATTGTCAAAACTTCCATTTGCTGGTTAGCAAAATTAAAGCGGGGCGAACCTCATCTGTGTTTACCGTTCGCACAGAGGATTCGTCGGCGATGCAATATTTCCAGTTTTATGGCTACTTGAGCCAACAACAAAACATGATGCAGGACTATGTAAGAACAAGCACATATCAGCGGGCGATATTATCCAATATAAATGACTTCAAAAATAAGGTTGTTTTGGATGTAGGAGCTGGTTCAGGCATCTTGTCATTTTTCGCAGCGCAAGCAGGCGCGCGGAAGGTGTATGCTGTGGAAGCGAGTAATATGGCGCATCACGCCCAAGCGCTCGTTCGTGCCAATGGTCTTCACGATAGAATAACAGTAGTGGCGGGAAAAATAGAAGAAATTGAACTCCCTGAAAGTGTAGATGTAATTATTTCAGAGCCTATGGGTTATATGCTTTACAATGAAAGGATGTTAGAAACTTATTTACACGCTAAAAAGTGGCTGAAACCTAATGGCAACATGTACCCCACGAGAGGAGACTTACACATAGCTCCCTTTACGGACGATGCTCTCTTTATGGAACAGTACAATAAGGCTAACTTTTGGTACCAGTCATGTTTCCATGGGGTTGACCTTAGTGCTCTACGCACTGCGGCCATGAAGGAGTACTTTAGACAACCCATTGTTGATACATTTGATGTACGCATATGTATGGCGAGATCAGTCAGACATGTGGTGGACTTCCTTAATGCTAACGAAACTGACTTACATCGAATTGAAGTACCCTTCCGATTTGAACTCACACAGTCAGGAACTTGCCATGGCCTAGCATTCTGGTTTGATGTTCTATTTGCAGGAAGCACACAGCATATCTGGTTGTCTACGGCACCAACAGAGCCTCTTACACATTGGTATCAAGTGAGATGTCTGTTAGAAACACCTATTTTTGCTAAACAAGGTCAAGCATTAACTGGTAGGGTACTATTGCTGGCAAACAAAAGACAGAGTTATGATGTCACTATGGAGATCAGTCTGGAAGGAACAAACATTTCATCTTCCAATACATTAGACCTGAAGAACCCATACTTCAGGTACACAGGAGCACCAGCTGCCCCTCCTCCTGGAGTAAACACTGCATCTCCAAGTGAAACATATTGGAACTCCATTGAGTCAGCTGGTTCAATAAGCAATGGTCAAGGAGTAATTTTAACAGATGGCACTCAACAATATTGCTCAACCCCAGATCAAACTCTTGCCTATGGAGCTCATCCTAACATGATCAAAACAGTGATGCTTCAAGAGGAGTTCATCAAGAGGATCGGAATAAGTCAAAATGGCGATATATAATCCGCAAAGTCGCGCCGCGCGCGCCTCAGGGCCATAAGAAACCGTCGCAATCGGTTGTGAACAATCTTCCGTTCAAACTTTATAGTGTATAAGCGGACTTATTTATTTACGAAACATCACAGTGGACTACTGCAACTGTTAAATCGTGTATTGAATTAGTTGAGGTGCCTCGTCTCGCAAACCTATCTGTAGCGATAGTTCTATATTGTAAACATGCAATAATATCCAGTCTATCGTGTTCTATATGTTCACATACAGCGCCTTTTGGTGTATGTTTTGTTTTCAGTATACATGACGCTTATTAGTATTAAATTGAACAGTTATGATTAATGATTACTTACGAAAATTGTTTGTAAATAAATCCTCACCCGACTTGACAGTAGAGACAAAACTGGCCAAAAAGCGTTTTACCTGGGCTTAGGCAGCTCGGTTAGTATAAGATACTTAGTTTCAAGTACATCTTAGATTAAGCAATAAGTGCTGATAATGCTTAATGTTAAATACTCATGTATTAAATCATCATCGGCATCAGGTAGAAAAATCGTACACATTTAGAAGTCCATAAAATTATGGTGTTTTGTATGGGGAACTTCTGTCTGCCAAACAAAATTTGATTGAGGATTGAGTCATTATTGCTAAAAACTTGTGTAAATAGTTAGAATAGGATAATTTAAGCACATTTTGACAGAATGTAATCAATACTATTGTGAATTATCAGTATTCTTTTGTGTTCCATGTTGTTAAATCAACCATGAATATAGAAATATCATTTATTTAAATACTGCCTTTTTTTCTTTTAAATGTTATGGAGAAAGAATTTCTTCTATATTTTTATGCAATCAACATTTTTTTTCTATTCATTATTGATCATAATGAATCATGCGCCTATTATGCATTAATAAAAATATAGTATTGTAAATGTTATAGGTACGACATACATATTTAACATTGCCTGATGTAAACATTTGAAGTATCCATAAATAAATCTTTATGGGCGAATCTAGAATTGTATTGTGTATTTAAAAGAAATTGTAGATTATAATTGGACACACTGACTCCAGATTGATACATAAATGGTATAATTATTTTTTGTTTTGCAACTCTAAATGTGGGGTTCCACTATTTTTTATGGATATATCTGACCTATGTCATCATGCCCATGTATATCTTTGACTAATAAGTCCTAATAAAAATTGTGTTACTATTGTATCATAAATTATGATCATTAAAATTGGTGATTGTAATATTCCATAAATACAGCTACCTCATGATTTGGCAGACGGATAAGAATCAAAACAGATGTATTAAAAATCATTTTATTACACGACAATATTGCGTAGGATTGCCAATTGTTAGTTTACTGATCTCAAACACTTGGCAATTTCTCCTTGGGGATTGCTCGATATAAATTTTGTATTTCGTTTGACTTATCAATTAAAATTGTCACAAACAGTTTTTTATTTTATTTTATCCATGTATTTATTGAAGTCTCGGTGTAGAGCTCATACAAATTTATATGAAGTCTATCTATTATCAAAGGATTCAAAATATAAATATATTTTCAAAAAAAAATTGATAACGCCATCTATTTTAAACTAAGCGTGGAAATTGAACTGGCGTAATAGTTTCATCCTTATTTTGGCAACAAAGTTTGAAAGAATCTAAAAATGTAAAGTGCCTGGCAGTATTCTATGAATAATAAATTTTTGTATCAGGGCTAATTAAAATTCTTTTCCTATTTTTACATAATGTAAAGGAGGAATAACTATCAATCATATCATATAACATCGAAGACTAACCTATACGAGGGAGTTTATCCTCCATGCCAGATTAGCGATTATGTAGTGCAGATTTTCATTACATAAATGCAATGCTTATTAAATCCATTAAGGTCCATAGAAACACAAGTATTATAATTATATATTTATTCATCTTAATACAATTGCAACTCATTATATACAAACTAATAAATTATCACAATATAAATAATTTCAATCAACGCGCGCCAAAATTACTTGTCAAAGTGACGTTTAAGCCAATTTTAGTGCTTCCACTACGTTCGGGATTGTGTCACTTTTGTGTTGGCACAACAAACGAAGTAACGCTAGTTTTTTATCTCCAGTATTTGCGGATTGTAATTCGTGTAACGTGCATAGATTGACTAGTAAACTTTCGCTGAGCGCGCGTTCTGGGTCCGACTGAATAGCCTTTTGTAGTACTGTGATTGCTTCCTTTAGACGACCCATGTAGAGAAGACATACTGCTATGTTGTTTGCGACCTGGAAATAAAAAGTTATGAACCAAGTCACTATTTGTAAAGGATATTAGATTTGTAGGATCAGGTGATGCAAACAAACAAATAATAATGTTATAACTCATTGTTATTTATTTACTGTACAATTTAAACTGGTAACTCACACAATAATTATAAGCAAATTTACTACAAATCAACGTCGAGTACATTTACACATGGATGGTAAATTGGGGAAATATTTTACCTTTAACCAGAATAAAAGCTTTCAACCAAACAAGTTCAGGAAAATCTTTGAAAACCTTGAATAAAATGCTTTAAAAGAGTTAAAAAATAAGTACCATTATATTAGTAGGTTCTTGGTCAGCAGCTCTGGCAAAATTGTTATAGGCTTCCTGATATTTTCCATGGGCAATGTCTATCAGGCCCATGTCCACATATTCTCTTACGTCAGGAGTTGGACACCTGTATAAAAAATTAAAATTTATTTGTATTGTTATGCTTTGGAATTCTTAAGGGAGATCAAGGTCCCTCAAACTAAAATTAGACAGTTTTGTATTAATAACGTTGGAAAATAAATTCCACAATGAATGATGATTAGCATATTTATTGTTAATACTAGTAATGTTTTTTACAAAAAAATCCTTTCATTATTAATCGTACAGTTACAGTTATATTTCATTTCAACATTTTTTTTATTCATTTATTACAAAAAGTAACATTATATAAACTAATTACTTTATCATATAACTAAGAAAGTGGATTGTTAATTTTTTAAATCCACTTTCTTTATCATAAAACATGTCGGCGTCTAGTATCGAAGCAAGTATTATTTTTATACACATATATGTATAAAAAATGTGAAGAGTCATTTTGGATCGATATTCTATTAAGCAAGCTCTTTTCCTAATTTATATTTTATCGTATTTTATAAAATACTAGCCGCGCCCCGCGGTTCCACCCGCGTAACGTCTGATCCCGTGGCAACTCCGGGATTAAAAGTAGCCTATATGTCATTCTGAACCCTTACCTGTATGTATACCAAGTTTCATCATAATCGGTGCAGTAGTTTTTGCGTGAAAGAGTAACAAACATCCATACATACTTACAAACTTTCGCCTTTATAATAGTTATTAGATTATTGAGATAACACTTACAAATGTTGCCTAGTAGCCCTCGCGTCGCTCAGCCGCGCGCCGGCCGCGTCGACATTCCCCGCGAGCAGCTGCAGCCGGCAGAGGGCGCTCGACACCGCGCGCTGTTGTTGCGCGCTGGTCGCTTGCTGTTGCAGCTTCGTTAGCGTGCTCGTTGCTAGCCTGTAATCCTGCAAATATGTAGAGAATTCATTTTTAATTTCTCTTAAGGTTCTCAATCTTATTAAATAAATAAATAGGAATAAATAAGAAAATAACTTTATTGCCAAAAATATAACTAATAATATACAAAAATAACAATTTAAAAAATTTCAATCCGCGGTATACTTATGAGTTTACTGATATGTTTAGGCGCCTTAGCGCCTTATGTCATATGTGTCATTTGGGGGTAAGTTATAATTTCAATGAGGATTAAGGGCACAGATCGGGACGCCTCAATGGGGGAAGCAAAGTAAAATCATCATGTTTTTGTTTACTTTTATTAAAAAAAAAATTAAACAAAAACTAGCTGCGCTTCGCGATTTCAACCGCATAACTTCTGATCCCATGGTAACTCCGGGATTAAAAGAAGCCCGCTATTCTGAACCCTAACCTATATGTATACCAAGTTTCCTCACAGTACAAAGAAAAAGTGTAAAAAACAAACATACATCCTCTCAAACATTCGCATTTATTATATTAGTAGGATACTCACCTTCAACGCAATAGCACAATTGACTATAGAGTGCAACACCCGTACCCGCCTGCCGGACCACAGCCTAACGGACTCCGTTTTGTCCTCTTCCGTTATGCTACCACTCCCATCTTCAGTTTTATTCTCGTTCAGATTTTCGAGCATCTGATGAAGTTTATGAAATGAAATATAATAATTGTTGCACACAAACATATGGCTATGAAGAAGTTTAATATTTTTTCCAACAAAAAAGAAATTGTAGATATACAATCTCTTCTAATTTAGTATGAAGTTAGTATGATAAAATTATATGTTATGTGTGATAAAATTTGTAAACAAGTAATTTTAATAATTATTTAATAGATTATAGACTATGTCACTGTCACTATTCTAACGAATCCAACAACAACACCTCATCGAGTGTGTGTTACTCATCAATTGTGTGTTACTTTGCTAAAATCGATACAATATGTTTCATTAAACGTGATAACCACAAATAGTAGAAAATAATCTGGAAGGCCTTTATTCGAAAATTACTTTAATTTATATATATTTCATAAATAATTAGATGATAATCAATTAATTTCACTACAGTTTCTCTTTAAAAAATTACAGCGATTTTAAAAGCAACAAATTATTTACACACATCACAATATTACTTTTTATATATACTTATCAGACACACCATAATTAAAATTACTTACCGTTTGTATGATGTCCAACATTATGTACAATCTATCCATGGCCTCCTCTGGTTTCCCGACATGTCCCGGTAGTTCAGCCACCAATAACCTCAGCGAGAATGGCACCAGCGACCCGGTACGGTTCTCGTATAAGTCTGGATAAAACTGGAATAATAATACACTAGCTGACGAACGAACTTTATACCGCCATTTTTGAACTTGACGTATTTGACATAGATACGAACTATTTGTATGCAGAAATATGATTGTGGTTTCTACTATTCACAATTTTTTCATACTTTCTCACCGTTTAAACCTTGCCTGGAGCTCTACGAATATTTCAAGATTAAAATTAGTCAAATCCATTCAGCCGTTCCCGAGTTTTAGCGAGACTAACGAACGGAAATTGATTTTTAATAATATATATAAGATACTAGCTGAGCTCCTGTTTCCGTCGAATTTTTGGGATAAAAACTATCCTGTCACCCAAATCGGTCCAGTAGTTACGGAGCTTATTCAATAAAAAGAAAACGAACAAATATCACATCTTTCCTCTTTATAATATTAGGTATAGAAGTACAGATAAATAATGATAGAAATTGAATCTTGTTAGATTTATCCATGAAAATAAAAATCATGCGTTTTTTATTTGTAGGTTTGAAACACTAAAATATATAGATTATAAAATAAATTTAAGTATAGAGAACAAAATGGCCTGTAAAATGAGTTACAAGTGTTACAAATAAATCATTGTTATGAAGACCTGTTTTTTTTGAGAAAGGGCATAAAGTTGATTAAGATATATGTCATCTAAATCAAATGTAACTTATTCCATTGTTTTTGTAATTTTTGTTTACGTAATACAATCGTTTAATTTCAGTAGATTATACTATTATATTCTTCTTTCTCCTGCCCTTATCCCACTAGGTGGGGTCGGCACAACATGTGTTTTTCTTCCATGCTCCTCTATCAGCCGTCATCACCTTAGTCACACCTTTCACATTCATATCTTTATTCACTCAATCCATCCACACTTTCTTACAAACGCATCCCATACCTGATAAAACATATCCGGCTTGCTGAAATCACCGAACGGTTCAGCCTCTTTCAGCAGTGGTTCGTTCAGTTTGATTCTCAGCATCACTGCGAACCGAGTCAGCCACAACTGCAGACTGCGCGGCGTGTGTTTCGTGGGACGGTGCATTCGACCAGCGCCTTAATAAAAAAAATAAAATAAAATAAAAATACTTTTATTGCCATAAAACAAAGGTTTTTTTATTTAATAAAACAGCTACTTATATTTGTAAAATAATCCACATATTTTAAAAGAGTAACTATCGAGTTTCTTGCCGGTATCTTCTCGATAGCGACTTTCCGTAAGTACTTTGTAAAAAGTTTACATGAATAAAAATATTTTCTATTCTATTAATTCGGGCCGTACTTTTTTTTTACGATTACTAAAGAAACTTTGTATAGGCTCTTAAATTGATATTAATGCAAATAAAAAATATATAAAAAATACGTAAGTAAATTAAATTACGCATACTTAATACGCTTTTATTCGGTGTACTATGTATTTAGGCGATTAATAAGAAATTAAGTGATTTATAATTTTATTATTGTATGATTTTGTTTATCAAACATGATAATATCAATTCTGGATAATATGGACAAAGGGAAGAACTGTCTTTTATGTCTCAAGTTGTCATACACGCATATCTACATACCTAAGAAATTTAAAATCATTTAAAAATAAAATCAAGAAAATCATTTAATAACAAAGTCGTTAACTTAGCAATACCGTTTGATATAATTTTATTTTATTACGTTTCTACAGTAAAATTTAACTCCACCTTCATCTACGTATTTATCAATGTTCTAAATCGCACTAACGATATTTTTTGTATTTGACATAAGATCGTTTTACACCGATTATTATGTGGATGGTTACACTGATGTGTTTTTTCTTGTAAAGGCTACAATAAGTCGACAAATTGTAGCCTACAGAGTTCTTATGTGCTTACTGCTTAGTTTAATTTATACATAAAGAGTATTTAACATTTGATGATCATAATTTTTAATTACTATTTGTAAGTAAGTAAAAATAGTAAAAACGCAATGTAAAAACTACTCATGTAGTATCAATTTTGTTTGAAGAAATTCACGTAAAGAATAAGTTTAAAAAATAATGTAAAAAATTCTACATGTAATAAAATAACCATCAACTATTCTTTGAATTCTAAGTTGCCCAGTTTTTTTTGTAAATAAATGTAAGATTTATATCAATAATGTTTACTTTCCAAAAATAGTTCACTCAATTACGAGAAATCAACCACAAACCAAACAAATATCACCAAAATATGATCTTATATAGATACGAGTATACCTAAAGCAAGCAAATAACTCAACATAGTATTGAAAACAAATATTTCATACAGTCATATTAATTGATGATTAAGTATTTGGCACTTGTAATTATTCTTGTATTCATCGGAGCGTTAGTGGCAACATGAAAAGATCTCCACTAAACACAATCATTTTTTCATGTTAAATCATTATATTATTTAAAACTAACCTTGCCCAGCCGCAGTGATCAGGGTAGCAGTTAAATTAACAGCTGCCCTCAAGTACCCAGTGCGAAGCAGTTCCCTTAACCCGGCTTCGTCCCTGCTCACATGGTCCGCTCGTACAACGCCCCGGCTTCCCGCTGAACTAACCCCGAGGTACTTGACTGCTACTTCTTGGAGAGCATCTGCCTGTGAAAACCTTGGATCTGAGACGATTTGTACAAGGGGATTTTAAAAATTGTTAATGCTACAAAATTCTGGAGACGGGAAGAGAATCTGTTAGCAGGATTAAACACAGCTTCATTCCTGGTAACATGGTCACATCGTAGCACAACCCAGCTGAACTGACCCCAAGCTACTTCTTAGAAAGCATCTGCCTGTGAAAACCTAGGATCCAAGAGTCATTTCAAACCAGGCACCTTAGAAACATCATAAACATTATGGAGACAGGTGTACATCAGGTTGTGAAAATCTTGCATTAAAGTGTTGGTGTGGACAAGGGAACTAGAAAATATTCTGGAGGCAGGGAAAAAATATACAGAATGTAGTGTAATGAGTCGATAATTAGGTATCTGCAGATGGGGTATATTATAACGGTTCAGAAATATATATTTCATCTAAAGTGAAAGCACTTCAGTTTATGAGATATTCAACATTTTATCCACTATTTAGGTGCGATAATATTAAAATAAAAAAAAAAACATAATCCCACTTTTCATATGGTATTCTTATTTCATAGTTGTAATATAATCTACTCATTATGCCATACACTAGATATGCTGGATTTAAGGGACTGAACCAAGGAGTCTTCTTTAAACCTGTTGTTTAGTGCCCAACCTTTTTCAGACCATTGCTATATTTATGTTATGTGTATGTCTTAATTTTTTTTAAGTTTTATGCTTACACTAGTGGTGAATTCTAGTTCCTAATAGGTTAAGTCTTTGCTTAGCAGGGCACCACAACACACAATCTATTTGTGACTTACCAATTCTTCTTCTAAAACTATCCCGGGCATTGTTAATACTTCCCGCTCAGGAAAGAAGGATCCTTTTGGCGAAGACTGTGCCTAAAACAAAACATATAATTAATAGAGAGAGTAGGAAATCTACACTAATTTAGAAAATTTTTAGTTTAAAAGTTGTTAAGTTGCATATAAAAAAAAATCTGAAGATATTCTATGATACCTATATAATATTGTATGTTTACCTTTAATAATGTTTTCTTTGCCTCTTCACTGGGTAACCAAGCATCTCTTCTTCTATCTGCTTCTTTATCTACTGGCTGATTCTTAAAGAACAAAAAATATAAATAATTAATTCTTATTAATACAATTTAACCTGGACTTATTTTATTGTATTAAAAGTTAAACTTACATGATTTACCAACTTTAGAAACGAAAAAAAATTACCTTAATGCTTAATCCGTCCATTGCTTCGGTAAGCATAGTGGTTGATCCTGGGTTGCTCTTCACAGGCCCTATCTGTGGTTCAGGGCCAATCGTATCAAAGAATGTGGATGGATCAGGAAGACTCGTCACTGGTATGGCTGTAGATCCACTTACAGTTGGCAAAAGATTTGTAGAACCAACATCCTGCATCAGCTTATGTTGGCTAAATGTAGCACTCGCACTTGACCCGCGCGCTGACACAACAATAACATTTATAATTACTTGCATTTTAGATTAATTCAAGAAATTACTGGTTTGATTCCTACTTACTTTCAGTATCCCCTAGGTAAACACTTTGTATCATTTCGGAAGGTGATGTTCCAATTTCATCGAAGAATTGTGAAGCGGGTGGCACTTCGGAAGCACCAAAATACTGGCTTAAATTCGGTTTGTTGTCCATTTTAATATATTTATTTCACAATCAATGATCAAAACACAATCAAAACATTTTCTTTTTACTTGACAATTGACATTTAGGACGTCATTTAGTATTGACTTTTCTATTTATTTAATAGTAAAACAGTAATTTTTCTATCCACTCGTTCTGAACTTTATATAATTCATTCAAGATCTTATTGAATGCTCTTACAATGTTTAGCATTTGAAGTTTGAACCTGAATATATGTTTAAAATTTAGAAAAACTAACATCGTGGTCTAAATCTAACATATTTTAAGTGGATGGTAACAATTAAATAGTCAAAGAATGTCAATGTCAGTCACTCGTCAAACAAGTTAAAAATTTACACCCACTAATCTCGCGACGATTTACTAATTTTGTACTAAAATATCTGTAAATTAAACCAAAATTTTCGATATTTACAATATTTACAGAACGCAGGTAACTTTTATCAATATTGACTACCAATTTACGCATCATTAATAGGTTCAATCAACTAATTTATGCATATTCTGTCTCCTCATTGTTATCATCAATAACAGCTATCCTGTTTTTGTTGAATTGATAATTATTTGATCTTCGATAATACAGGCGGAGATGACTAATCAAGCTTCGCCAGTTGAGGAGCAGGAGAAGCTACTTGAAGAAGCTTTGAATGTAGTAAAAGTTCAGGTATTTAAAACTAACTATATTTAGTTTTTACTTAGAATTTTCTTTATTGGAATTTCACAAACGTATTCTGTAATCAACATATTTTCTACGAAATAAATATGATGATTGAATCATTAGTATTTTGGAAATACATACATTGCATAGTAATAAATGTTTATTTACAGGCATTTCAAATGAAAAGATGTTTGGACAAATCAAAGCTGATGGATGCTCTCAAGCATGCCTCAACAATGCTGGGAGAGCTTCGCACTTCTCTACTTTCACCTAAGAGCTATTATGAGCTGTGTATCCTTTACATTATATTATTAGTCGAAAGTAAATAGATATTGAGTATAGTGTTGTATGATGTAATGGCTATATTAATTAATGTTATACAATTTTGGTATTGATTGTCTCCTTATTTTTTTATTGTAGTGGTGATCAGTGTCAAATGCCTTCTTAAAAAATATTTAATTTTTTTATTTATATTTCCATGTGTTAAATCATTAAAAAAATTATTAAAGAAAATCCACATGTTAAATCATTAAAAAGTGATTAAAGGTTAATATTAAAGTGTAGAATAAAAAATTAAAGCTAGTGTTTTAAAAAAATCATGATTTTATTGTAACTTTTAAATTAATAATTTTTTCAACTTTATAAATTCTTTTAATATTTATTTATTTCTTTTTTATGGATATATAACTGCTCCATTTCCTGTTATTAATTCCACAATTAATCAATATATATAATTTAATCTTGTTAATATTGCAATTTGTCATTAATTTAATAAATGTTGTTTTAAAACTGTAACAACAAATAAATATGATTCACTTGCTAATATCAGTTTCCTTAGCATCCAAACAGACATGGCAATCACTGATGAGCTGCGCCACTTGGAATTATACCTCCTAGAAGAGTTTCAGAAGGGCCGTAAAGTTGCTGATCTGTACGAACTGGTGCAGTATGCTGGTAATATTGTGCCGAGGCTCTACCTGCTGATTACAGTGGGCTTGGTGTATATTAAGACCAGTTCTAATCTCAGGAGGGATCTTTTGAAGGTAATTCTGTGATAAATGTATGCCATAAAATGTATGTCATAATTTTGTCACTGTAAATTAAAATTGCCTGAACCCTTTTTGCACAACAAGAACATAATAATAAAATAATAATCAAAATGCTTTATTGTACACCAATAATACAGAAATTATACAGAAAACATTTTCACACAAAATGTACAGAGGCGGCCTTATCGCTTAAAGCAATCTCTTCCAGGCAACCCATAACGAGAGAGATACTAAAAACTAAAGTGCGTAGGTGGTGCAACAACCGCTTTCAACATAAAGGTTAAAATTGAAAAATCAGGATCCTATTACTAATCCTCATTTTATAAAATTTTAATCCTAATTTGGTAAAATTGAAAAATCAAACTAAATTTTTTCACATATTGATATTTCCTATATTTTTTTCTAATAGGACCTA
Source organism: Phoebis sennae (assembly GCA_001586405.1). Lineage (NCBI taxonomy): Eukaryota > Metazoa > Arthropoda > Insecta > Lepidoptera > Pieridae > Phoebis > Phoebis sennae. The sequence goes on from LQNK01000975.1 coordinate 123,884, forward strand.
GTTGAAATGTGTCGTGGAGTACAACATCCGTTGCGCGGTTTGTTCTTGCGGAATTACCTTCTGCAGTGCACTAGAAATATTCTACCTGACACCATTGAAGCGGCCAATGAAAACGAAGGCACCGTGAGTTTGAATATATTTATTTTCTATGTATACATTACATTTGAAAACCTAGGACTTTTGAGCTATTTGCCTTAATTTTATAACCATTATTGGCACAATTTCTATTTTTCTTTGTGATTTTTACTATTAAATTTATTTGACTTAATGTAATCACTTTATGTTTTTTTTATACTGTTACATTTTAAGTAAATTAAAATAAAAAGTGTGACAGTAATATTATTTCAATTTTATAGGTTCGTGATGCAATTGACTTTGTTTTGATGAACTTTGCTGAGATGAACAAATTGTGGGTACGGATGCAACATCAAGGTCACTCAAGGTATAATTATTATTAATAACGAAATAAAATTATAATAATCTTCAATATTGACACATAATTTGTCTTAAGTTAGTGCATTTTATGTTGAAATAATTGTTAAATAATTGTAAAATTAATTGTGTTATAGTAACAAGATTCCCACCTCACAATTTTTATGGGTACTTCTATCATTTTTAACATTATTGTTATATTCTACCAATGTGTATTAAACTATTAAGGGTAGGTGAAGTGAATGTAATAGTACAAAGTATGTTATGTTGAAGACTCGCGAATGTGACATGTGCAAAGTCCTAACTACCCCCCCTTAAATACGAATCCATTCACAGAGACAAAGAACGTCGCGAACGTGAACGTTCCGAGCTCCGTATTCTAGTGGGCACAAATCTGGTCCGACTCTCTCAACTAGAGTCTGTGGGAGTTGAGGACTACAGGAGACTTGTTCTGCCGGGGATACTAGAGCAAGTTGTGAGCTGTCGTGACGCAATTGCACAGGAGTATCTCATGGAGTGTATTATACAAGTAATTAGTATTAATATCTTTGGTGTTAACCTCTTTTTTTATAAAAAAAAAAATTATTTAATAAAATTTACCCATATTAAAAACCCTGAACAATGTCATTTTGTTCAGACATTAAAATGTATTTATTGTCACCAATTAGAATAATAAAAATGTTGTATTTACCTCAGGCGCCTTATGGTGCACTACCTGTATGTCAGGAGCCTGCGTTTTACAAAAATATTCCATTAAAATATATGATAATTAATTATACGAGAAATTAAATTTCATTTTATACATTTGTTTATTTTAATATGTAATATTTATAGGTATTCCCGGATGAGTTCCATTTGGCAAATCTGCAACCATTCTTGAAATCATGTGCGGAACTACAACCGGGAGTAAATATTAAAAACATCATCATAGCGCTCATCGAGCGCTTAGCTGCTTATAGCCAGGTGAGAAAAAAAAATATCTAGGGATAATATTTCATATTATAGAACTTTATAATTTTGTTTATTAGTATACTTATTAATTAACTATCTCCTGTCAGCAGCTTCGCTCGCATTAATCAAATGTATCCTATCACCTAAACCAGCTAATAATAGCCTATCTATATATGATCTGTGAAGTGAATTTCATCTAAAAACGATAGCTAAAATTAAGAATCTACAATTATTTTTATCTTGAAGAATAATTATTCTAAAAATAATTGTAGATTTTTATTCTGTCATCAAACAAAAATACAAAAAATAATCATCTGTTATTTCAATTCTTTAAACAGAGAAATGAAGGCAACATAAACCTAAGTGTGGTTCTTGAAGATGGCAAAGAACAAGAGGTCCAACTGTTTGAAGTGTTTTCAGATCAAGTGGCAGCCATTACACAGGTAAGGTACCTACTAATAGTATTTAAATAGTACAATAACGTGTATTTTTAAAATAAATTGCAGAATTTAAGGTTTGAAAATTTGGAAAATACGACAAATTTGCTCATGTGGAAAATCCAAAATAGTATTTTAATATTCTTGTGTTTTTTTATATATGTCTTAAAAAAAATCCCAAAAACAAGGGGGTTATCAATTTGGGGCGTATTTTTTTAAGTTATGTACTTGGATTACTCTGAGGCTTTTCATCCGATTTTCATATTTTTAGAGTCGCACAGACATGCCTCCAGAAGACATGCTATCCCTCCAACTGGCGCTGCTGAAGTTGGCTCAGCGCTGTCACCCGGACAAGCTCAGCTACG
>LQNK01000976.1:0-15577 GCA_001586405.1 Phoebis sennae
GCTGGCTAGTCTCTGTTGAGATTGGCCACCATGGCCGAAATCGGTCTGGGGAGCTATTATTATAGGAGAGGCATTATACAAATTTCAGCTTGCCTCAAACACCACCTCACCTTATACCCGTGTGGCGACGGGTTAGAATACGTGTGTCGCCACCCCATTTCTACCCGTGGGTGTCGTAAGAAACGACAGAGGGAAATTCTGCTGCATAACATCTTTAACAGTAAAAGATTAGGAGCCAAGCATTGCACGATTGGGCCAAGTTTGCTCCGGTGTATTTACCACCCCCAGCCGAAAATCGGCGTGAAGCAGTATTGCACTGTGTGCAGTACGGTGAGCGGGGCCCGGAGGCCTGTGTTTCCATCCCATTCCTACCCCGTCCTGTTCTAGTCCTCTCCCAACTTTCTATCATTAATCAAACCGGCAAGGCATCTGTGATACTTTGATGTAGATATTCATGGGCGGTCAGTCATATCAGGTGAACCGCATGCCCCAAAAAATCCTCCCCAAAAATGGTTCTAACTCCCTGAATAATACCTTGCTTTGGATTGTTTATAGCGGATTGCGTGTAATTTTGTTTTTTTTTGTCACGAATGCAATTCTATTTTATAAATTTTTGTTTTATCTTTGCTCTTTCAGGCAATATTCGACCACGGTCTTGTGTCCAAACCGACTAGTAAAATAAAAGATATCGTCGGTGATTTTAAGTATGCCGCGTATGACCTTAACATCAGGGATCCTAATGCTACGTAAGATTACTTTTTTTGTTGATTATAATAATAGCGCTTTATTTGTTTCAATTAAACAAGTTATTTCCTAACATTAATAAAATTAGGTTATTAATATTCAGAAATAACTTTTTATAAAACATTTTATACTGAGTGTATAAAAATTAATGATTATATTTTTTACTTCTTTACCATTATTATCACAATCCTTTCGCGTCTCCTCCTTTTTGTTTTACGATGTTCCTCCCCTACTTTTTCTATGCTTTTTGTATAAGGTGTTTCAGAGCTAGCGTTTCATTTGTGTACAGGACATTCAGAACATGTACCTAAACACGTAAAAAATAATGAAAAGGGTCCATGAGTCTTTGTTAATTAAATATGATTTATTTATTAAATGTTTTTTGCCGCCATTTCTCCTACCAATATCCCGCTTTGGATCTCGCTTTCCATTGATTTACGTTATTTGCTTAAGAGCAACACCACTTTTCTTAATCGTTCATTGACCCGCGTTGCCGGCCATTTTTACGTGTTTAGGTACACGTACTGAATGTCCTGTAAAATATGAAACGCTAGCTATAAAAAATATACTGAGTGTATAAAAATTTATTAAGTACTAATTTTTCTTTACCATTATAATTGGCTTATAATTGGCTTTATTTGTACTTAAAAATGTAAATTGTAGTATATTTGTAGCCGTAAGTTTTCTGTAAAATAATAAAATAAAATTACTTAATACACTCTCTCGTTTACACTCTCCCTTTTGTCTACGTCTTTTATCATTCCCCTCTCCCCCTTTTTTCTCCGTTTATATTTCCCCCCCCAGGTTCCCCCCTCCGGGCTACGGCGACGTGCGTCGTCGGCTGGTTCTGTCGTGCGTGTTTGGGTCGGGGGTCGAACCCGGCGCGCTCAGGAACAAAGCGGTCATGCTGCTGGGACCAGTGAGGAACGGGAAGACGTTCCTGGTTGATGCTGTTTGTGGGGAATTGAGTATGGTGTTTTTTAATTTTTTTTCCGCCGCTGGCAATGCATTCTGTGTGTGTGTACTATGTGTGTGTGTGTGTACTATGTGTGTGTGTGTACTATGTGTGTGTGTGAGAGAGAGAGATATATTTTTATCGAGTTTTCTTCTTTTGGTAGCTTTTGATTTTGGGTAGGTAATTAATAATTATTACAAATTCGGTGAAAGATTGGGACAAATTTTGGAAAAATAAAATAAAGGGACTTGTTAAGAAAAAAGGGATCAGTGCAAATTAAACAATTAATTAGACAATACGTATAATTAAAGTACATAATCAAGTTTTATTTTATTTGCTACATCAAATGAAAACCAAAGATAAAAGAAGTCGGTGGTAAATTGAAAAAAATATGTTAAGGTAAATGACGTTTTAAAAGCTTTAAAGACTTTGAAAGTCACTATCAAACCACTATAAAACATGAGTTACTTTTTATTGTCGGTTTTTAATAATTTGTGCTGAAAAAAATGTAATTGTTGTTATAATTTCAAATACTGATATCGAAATAATGTCAAACTAAGCACATAAATACCTATTTGTCTATGTCAGAGCAACAAACAAACTAACGAATATGTATAAAAACTATTTTGTTTGTAGATGCAGTAAAAATGGACATAACACCAGAGGTTTTTAGCGCGCAATTTGAGAAGCCGTCAAAGGCTTTGACAGATGTGTTTTTGGCGGCAAGAGTGTTCCAGCCAGCTGTCATTTATATGAGGAATATCGAAAGAGTTTTTAGTAAAAAGGTGCGATATTATTTATTTATTTATTGAGGCGTACCAACTAGATATACAGGGTGTCCCAAAATTCAACGATAATACGGCACCAGGTGGTGGGCCTACTCATAACTACTTGAGGAAAAATAAAATAAAAATTCAATCTAACTTATTTTTTAAATTATTGAAAAAAATTGATTTGCTTCAAAAAATTTCACCTACTAAGACATTTCTTGTTACCATGTCCACAATTTTACTAATATTTCGAACTTTTCTTTTGTATTGAAAACTTAAGTAGCACTGCTATCCACCACAATCATTTAAATACCCAGAATGCATGTAGTTTTTACATAAAAAGCAATTGAAATTGTATTTTTCTCTAAAATTTCGAAAGATTTTTACTTTCAGTCAACTTTGATTCATTGTGGTGTAAAAAAATGTATAGTCACCACTATGGCAAGTCTTATCAAAAGTTGGCGCATCTATTCAAGATTATAAAATGGTAAAATAACATAGGAAATCAGCCAGGACAACCATTCTAACTATTTTTAACGAGAAGAATCAATCTTCATAAATTGTTAACATTAATACTTTTTACTGAGAAATTCCTAAATTACAAAAGATTAATTACTGTTTTCAAATCAGTACGCTAAATCTTTATTTATTGTGCAAAGTTTCGTATTTTTGGCTTTGATTTTTGGACTGGATTAAGCGATCTGCATACTGAACTGTACTTGGTATTATCTTGAACTCTGCTTGTGTGAACTGGACTTTTTGCATATTTTGAACCGTTTAGCATGCCGGTACCCTACACATCGTTGTAATACGCTATTATGCATCTCATTTATGGAGTAACTCTATGCAATGATTACGCTGCCAGCAATTTGTATCAAGAAAGGTACCCAAACGCTGCAAGATACCCTTATAATCGAGTATTTATTAATGTGCATCGAGCGATTTCAGAGGGTGGTCTACCATCTGAAATCAAATCAATGATAAAAGATATGCACGACAAATAAAACGATCTTTTTTAAGCCGATTTCGTGCTTGTATTAATGCCGGTGGCAAGCAATTTTACATTTACTTTAATGCTAATAATACAACAAAATAAATGTAAAATTGTTTGGTTTAATTCTTTCGACCTCTTTTAAAGAACAATTACTGTTTTGGCCTCATAGAAAAAGTTGATTAGTAAATGTCGTTTTCAACTTTTTGCTCTTGCTTTACTCTTGCATAGACCTGTACGATTTTTATTGCTAGTTTTATAGAAGTATTTTACTATTTTATAATCTTGAATAGATGCGCCAACTTTTAATAATACTTGCCATAGTGGTGACTATACATTTTTTTTACACCACAATGAATCAAAGTTGACTGAAAGTAAAAATCTTTCGAAATTTTAGAGAAAAATACAATTTCAATTGCTTTTTATGTAAAAACTACATGCATTCTGGGTATTTAAATGATTGTGGTGGATAGCAGTGCTACTTAAGTTTCCAATACAAAAGAAAAGTTCGAAATATTAGTAAAATTGTGGACATGGTAACAAAAAATGTCTTAGTAGGTGAAATTTTTTGAAGCAAATCAATTTTTTTCAATAATTTAAAAAATAAGTTAGATTGAATTTTTATTTTATTTTTCCTCAAGTAGTTATGAGTAGGCCCACCACCTGGTGCCGTATTATCGTTGAATTTTGGGACACCCTGTATAGGTCTAATTGATAAATTAAGTTTTGATTAAATTATAATTGCCACTTATGTATCTAACTTAAAGGTAGGCACAGCTTTACTTATTAATATTGTTGCAAAACACACTAAGAGTAAATGTAATAATGAAGTAGAAAATTTTATTATTAATTTGCCATTCAATAAATCTCACAAATACTGTACATTTTTTTCTAAAAATAAATTACAAAAATTGCTCTCGTTATCCTTTTTTATATAAATTTAAAAGTAAAATACATATAATGTTAAATGAATTTGCGAGAATAAATGTTAGATATTTATTTTTTCAATTTAATGCAAAGAATTTAGTTGCTTATTAAAAAAATACCACTCATTGGATTCTCTTCAGTTTTTTTCTACACGGTACATGTAAGAAAATATTAATTTAATAATAATTTGCTGTTCTTTTTAAGAATTTGTTATTTTAGGTCGCCCCTGAAGATAAATATTTACAAGCGAAAACTTTAAAAACGCCTTTGACAAAACTACTCAAGCAAATGTCGCCAGATGACAAAATTATATTTATCGGTAAATTTCATTTTTTTTTGCATAAAATAAAGAAAAAAAGAAGTAATATTGTGTATAACTAGATATCGTGCCAGCAGAATCTTTGCTTTTTTAAAGGATTTTAAACGCGGTTTATTATAACATTATGGTTGCCTGGAAGAGATGGCTCAATAGCCATAAGGCCGCCATATGTGCAAATCCTTTTAGTATGAAATCTTATTGTGTTTATTTGTATATTTTATTTTGATGTGTACATTAAAGTGTTTTCATTCATTCACTCATTATTGTACATTATTATTAACCCAACGTTTCGAGTCACCCGTGACCACGCTCGCTGTAAAGTGCTCGAAACGTCGGGTTAATATTAGTGTAAAATAATCTATTGTCGGCAACATTTTGTGATTTCATGTTTTAACAAGTTCTGAATGTCATCTTTTTATGCACATGTCACTTGTTAGTTGTCAGCTGTCAAAGTCCTATAAAACAGTAGGCGCGTTCAGTATCTGCGCGCATTGCTACCGAGTGCGTGTAACGTGTTGGTGACGTCACGACACATCTACCCTCACTTTGCTAATAGTCGTTATGACTAGCTGTGATTTGTTAACTGACTAGTTATGTAATTAGTCAGTTGTATAGAATCGCAGTACATTTCTATTACATCTAATAACTATTATAAAGGCGAAAGTTTGTAAGTATGGACGTATGGATGTATGGATGTTTGTTACTCTTTCACGCAAAAACTACTGCACCGATTATGATGAAACTTGGTATACATACAGGTAAGGGTTCAGAATAACATATAGGCTACTTTTAATCCCGGAGTTGCCACGGGATCAGCCGTTACGCGGGTGAAACCGCGGGGCGCGGCTAGTTTGATATAATTATACAAAGCCCTTCTATTAGTGTCTAACACTATAATAAACCGCGTTTAAAATCCTTTAAAAAGTGTTTTATTTAATAAATGTTGTTATAGCTACGTGTTCAAACCCGACGTCGGCGCAGGCGAATCCAATGGCGTCTCTATTCAATGAAATTATTCTTGTGCCAATAACGGACTATAATAGTCTACGAATGTACTTCTATGATAGTTTCCAAAAGTTAGTGTCTTATGTTTTTCTTTTATTTATTTAACACTAGCTGAAAAACGGTACTAATAATATACTTGATAGATTGTATTGTGACTTTTCTATGGAAATGCAATTTAATGTGTTATGTTTTTCACTAGCTGTTTCACGTGGCTTCGCTCCCGTAGCATAATGTTTTATAGACTATGTTCATCAGGGATAATATAGGATAACAATTATAAAATAATTTTTCAAAATCGGTGCGGTTGTTTCGGAGCCTACTCAATTCGAACAAACAAACATACTAACTATAACTTCTATAACGTCTACAAGATTCATGTCATGATTATTATTTTTTGTAACTATTCGAAAAGTTTTGGACTAAAGAAAGTTGTTAAATTTATTTTGTTCATTTTCTTCATTCTTCATTAATTTATTTGCGATGATAAGAGAATTATGTGTTTTTCTTAAAAGGGGTTCTGTCTTTGCCACCCTGTATATATCATTGAAGATCAAATCTGTCTCCCCGAACGAACAGTTGGTGTCCTCAAAATGTTAAGTTTTCCCGTGTGGCGACGGGATAGAATACGTGTGTCGCCACCCCATTCCTACCCGTGGGAGTCGTAAGAGGCGACAGAGGGTACTTCTGCTGCATAACATCTTCAGCTATAATAGTGTGGGAGTCGAGCATTGCACGAATGGGCCAAGTTCGCACCGGTGTGCACCACCCCCCACCAGAAGGCCGGCGTAAAGCAGTATTGCACTGTGTGCAGTACGGTGAGCGGGTGCCCAGAGGCCTGTATTCCCATCCCATTCCTCTCCCGTCTTGTTCTACTCCTCTTCCAACTTCCTATCGTTAATCCTCTCCTTATCCCATCCTCTTTCTTCAAGCCGGCGCGGCATCAACGACACTTCATGTTGTAGATGTTCATTGGCTGCGGTCAGTCACTTAACATCAGGTGAACCGCTTGCCTACTATAGTATAAAAAAAAAGTTAAACTGCTAGTATAAAAAAAAGTTTATTTTTACTGCATTTATAGAATTCGCAGCATGCCTAGAGACTATTGCGTGCAAGCGCTCGCTCAGGTCCTGCAGGGCTACGGGTTCGGTGTCGTCATCGAATTGTTTAACAAAGTGATGACAGCTGAGAGGATTGTGAGGTAATGTCACTACATAGTATAAAACAATGTCGCCTTTTCTGTCCCTATGTCCCTTTGCTTTAAATCTTTAAAACTATGCAACGGATTTTGATGCGGGTTTTATTAGATAGAGTGATTTATGAGGAAGATTTAATGGAAATTAATTATTGCAATGAATAGTTTAATTTAATGCTATATTAATATAAACAATTTTCTTTTGCTCAACCTCCACTGCGCTTCCCTATTTTTGTATCCCCTATTTTTTTTCAATACAGCATAGAACACCCGGTACATATTTTTTTTTAATTTAATCCAATCCAATAATGTAATAGAAATATTATTTTGTTTTAAATATAAATGTTATCAGGTTGAATGTGACGCCACTCTCACCGGCAGAGTTTTTGGGACCCCTTATCGAAATGGGCGTTGAAGCTACGTCCCTTGAGGTTTGTATTATCTGTATTAGTATAATTCGAAATACATAACGAATCAATACGTGAATTTTAGTGTATACTTATTCTATCTATTAAATGACCAAATTAATTTATCCCATTCTCCAATTTTGAACTATTTTTAAGTACCAATTAATAATGACAAAATAATTTATGTAATTTGACTTGTAATTAAAATGCAAAAATAATTATACTTAAATATTTTTTTAATTTTTAATTTTATTGATATAATTTAATTTAATAACTATGAATTCTCTGACCAAAGTTACTCTGTAGACTAAGTTTACTATGTACCCCCATGTTATGATATTATTGTGACGCATTATTGTTTGTTAAATTACTGAAGATGGTGTTCGGAACCAGTCTAGTTTATAATAAATAATTGATATAGTGTATAAAATAAACGAATGTGGAACTAGTGAAGTGTTGAATATACTAATCAATCAAGATGCAGTTCCATCATTGTAACAATACAAAATATAAATTATATACTTATTCTGCCCCGCGGTTTCACCCGTGTATAGCTGTTTTCCCGTTCCCGTGGGATTTGATCAATCCTACAATCTTAGCGGATGCTTACCGCTACGTCATAATATCTACCTAAATTTCAGCCCGATTTGTGTAGTGATAGCTGACTATATGTCAGTCAGTTTTTCACCTTTGAGTTTTACACACATATAAAATTTTATATATTGTGAATTATTTTTATTTATTTATTTATATCAGCCATTATGTAGTTAATGATCTTAAATAACTTAAAACTATGGCCCATAAAAACTAAACACTAAAATTAATACTAATATCACACAATTATGTTTGCAGGAATACCAAGAATTTGTAAACTTCTTTATTTCTAATTCTCCGTTGTCAACCGAGAGACAGAAGTACGAAGTAATGAACCAGGTCAGAGCCGCTTTCTACGAGAAGATGGAGAAGAAGAAAGGAAAGGAAAAGGAGCAATAATTTGTGAAATAAGCAAAATAAAACTAAAATTATATTGAAATATTTAATGGCGTTTTATTTAATCTTTAACAATACTTAAAGGCTAATAAAGGGAAACAATAATAAATTAAACTTTTATGGCAAGTGGAGCATGTGGTTCACCTGATGTTAAGTGACTGACCGCAGCCCATGAACATCCACAACAGCAAAGTGTCGCTTGTCGTCTTGAAGAAAACTGGAAGAGGAGTAGAACAGGATGGAAAAGGAATGGGATGGGAAAACAGGCCTCCATACGAAACACATTGGATTACCGAGTACGATTTAAATATTTAGCGCCTTTCCTGAGATGAGAGCAAAAGCAAAATTGTGAATCATAGTTTTCTTCACATGAAAGGCGTTTTAGTGAATATTATGTAAACACTAATAGAATAATAATAATAATGAAAACTTTATTATACACCAATAAAATAAATCACAAAAGTAACAGATATGCAGTACATTTGAAATTAGTACAAAAGGCTGCCTTATCTGCTGTATAGAATATACTGTTATATAGCCTATGTTCATCAGTCCAATAGTTTCGGAGCCTATTCAATTAAAACAAAAACATTCCTCTTTTTATAATATTAATTAACCGAGCGAAGCGAGACCTCAGAGACGAGATGGCCGAGCGATTGTATGTTTGTATGTTAGTATGAAAAATTTTGTAGGACAATAACTTGAGTAGTATCTATAAGATCATGATTGAATTTCATAGGCAAATAGTTTAGACATAAGAAAATATTGTGTTCGAAGATGAAAGTAATCGGTGGTGGAGGTACGCAGATATGTGAGGTCGAAATAGGCGAATATTTGTCCGAGGCTGACTGACTGGCTTTAACAGATCCTCAAATGATGGAAATGAGAGGGAGAAACTATACTAGATGGTTTACCCTTTCAAAAATAAAAAAAACGAAAATCGGCCCATAAACATACGTAATAAAAACATTCAGTCGAATTGAGAACCCGTATTTCGGAAATCGGCAAAAAGGAGAGAATATTCAAAATTTTCAATTATTTGTACACTACCAAAACCTTTTTATATTTCCGTTATATAAACTAGCAATTACCATAAATAATGTAATTATCAAAAAAGTTTAAACGGGTTAATTATCATTAAATAATGAAACTGCAGTAAACCGATTCTCAATTTCCTTTTAATTAAAATTAGCATAGTAACATTGTTTGAGTTTGGTTACGTAACATTTTTATATAAAAATAGGCATGTGTCGATGGGTTATAATACTTGTGTTGCCACCCCATTTCTTCCCACGAGTGACGTAAAAGGGGACAGAGGGTAATCCTGGTGCGCACCATCTTCAGCAATAAAAGAGTAGGAGCCGAGCACAATTGGGCCAAGCTCGCACCGGTGTGAGTACCACCCCCCCAGCAGAAGATCGGCGTAAAGCAGTAATGCACTGTGTTTCGTAGGTGAGCGGGCGCCCGGAGGCCTGTGTTCCCATCCCATTCCTCTCCTATCCTGTTCTAGTCCTCTCCCAACTTCCTATCATTGATCAAGCCGGCAAGGCACCTGCGATATTTTGATGTAGATGAACATAGGCTGCGGTCAGTCACTTAACGTCAAGTGAACCGCATGCCCCGCTTGCCTGAATAAAAAAATACTAGGACTCATATACTACGGGTTCATGTACGATTTTAAACACAAGAGCACCTGAAATATGTCTTTGTTAAGACATGTGGAAGTTATAAGGTATACCTTCTTTTCTATGTAAGCTGAGGCAAGTGATAAATTTACGGTTACAGAGGGGACTGTCCATCTTTGAAAATCATCAAGATATCACATACATATAAGAACACATACACATGCAAACATGCACTTGACACATAACATTTCGTGACATAGATAGATTACGTTTGTTTAAATATAAAGTTGTATTTTTAATTTTCAACCGACTTTCAAAATAAAGGAGGAGGTTCTCATTTAAACCGTATTTTTTATGTTACCGCATATCTTCGGGCCGATTATATTTTTTTTTGCATTCGTAAAAGTAGTGTCAGTGTGGTCCCATAGATCATTCACTTGGAAGATATTACAGGGAACTCGAAAATCAACAGAATAAGCACTGCGGTTAAGGTTTTATGCTGTGATTACTCTTCACATATCACTAAAACGAGAAAAATAATAACTATTCTTAAAAAAATAGAACCGACTTCTATAGATTTCAACAGGAACAAAATAAAAGTTATCTCCTACTTTTTAGAGTGAGGAAGTCGGTTCTATTGTTTGGCGAAAAATTATTATAATTTTCAAGTTTTCTACTCTGTTAAGCCATCTGACGACACGGCTAACCTAACATCTTACGGCCGTTTTCAATATTCTATCTATCCCTTGTTTTGCTTACTAAAGTCAGGCAAAGCTATCTATTTGCACTTACTTTGATTTCAATACGCTGTCGACGGATAGCCTTTGTTATGGCTTTTGACAATCAAATGTCATTTAATCTGAGATTGATACATTTGAAAACGGCCGTTAGGGGATCAAGAGTGACTGAAAAGCAGATTTTCTGGCACTGATCTGCCAGGTAGCAGTTGCTGAGCCCTTTGTCATAAGTTTATTTTGTTTGTTACATGTAATTTTATAATATTTCTATGACAATAAACGCATTAAATGTATGTTATTTAAAAAATACACAGAAATTAAATTAAAATAAAATTACTTAAATAAATTTAAAATTGAATTGTTATTTGTATTATGTGAATGAACCTTTTATGAATTCAACGCAAGCGAAGCCGCGGTAAAAGCTAGCATCAAATAATGATATTTAAATACCAATTCATACGAATATAAATTTGTATAACAATATGAAACGTATTTTTAAACAATCGCTAAATTTAAATAAACCGTATCAGTTACATTACTATTGTGAACGAAAGTGAACGCCATTTTCTTTTTTGAATTTAATTTCGTGACAATCAAAGGTATGTATTTGTAATCATGCAAAATATATACCTATATTTACTGTCTTCAATAATATATCAAATAACCAATTGTCATCAATTAGAAGGCGCCTAATGTAGCATTAAATGTATTTTAGGACTGCGTTTTACAAAAATAGCCATTCAAATATATGATAAGGGATTATTGATAGATTATCTTAGATATGACGTTAGATAGACCAAACGAATAGCAAAGGCTATCCCTCGGTAGGATTAAATCGAAGTGTGAATAGATAGATTCTTTTGGCTTTACGGCCGTTTTCAGTATTCTATCTATCCCTTGTTTTGTTTACCAAAGTCAGACAAATCTATCTATTTGCAATTACTTTGATTTCAATATCCTAACGACGGATACATTTGCTATGACTTCTATCTATTGTCATATAATCTGACATAACAATCTATCCATAATCATTGATACATTATTGAAAATGGCCGTTAGTAAGCGAAATAAGGAATAGATAGAATATTGAAAATAGCCGTTATTGAATGTCATGGCGATTTCATAAGTTTCTTTGTGCAAAATACATTGTATTTAAAACTTATAAATGTCTCTTTAAATTATTGAATTTCTGCACCTAACAACAACAATACTTGATAGATTGTATTGTGAGTTGTGACTTCTTTATGGAAATGCATTTTAAGTATTGGTTTATACATTACTAGCGACCCGCCCCGGCTTCGCACGGGTTTAATGGATGATATTATACATAAAAACCTTCCTCATGAGTTATTCTATCTATTAAAAAAAACCGCATCAAAATCCGTTGCGTAGTTTTAAACATTTGAGCGTTCATAGGGACATACAACATGACACATGACAGAAAAAGCGACTTTGTTTTATACTATGTAGTGATTTTCACCGTTTATTGTGGGATAAATAGTGGCAATAGAATAAAATAATAATTAGTAATTTTTGATCGAACCAATCATTATAGTGTTTTATGAATGGATCTTAGAATATATATATTTAAGATTTGTACAGGAATTTAATTTATTTTAACCTTATTCTGTATAAATATTACGTATTGTATGAACAATAATAATTGTAATGCATAATGAAATTGTATTATTAATTATTTAAAAATTAATGTTCTAAATAATAAAATGAATATGGACTTTTGTTGTCCGAAACAAATGGATTTTATTTATTTAATTACCAAGTTTTGATCGGTATGCCCAATTTAACACTGTTTTTGCATGATCAAATTATAATCGTCTAAGGCTAGGCGTCCACAGGTCGTAATTTTCTACTAATATTATAAATACGAAAGTTTGTGAGTATGTATGTATGTTACTCTTTCATGCAAAAACTACTGAACAGATTATGATGAAACTTAGTTTACATATAAGTAGGGGTTCAGAATAACATATAGGCTACTTTTTATCCCAGAGATGCCAAGGGATCAGAAGTTACGGGTGAAACCGCGGGCCGCGGCTAGCTCCTTGTATAGAAAGTCACACGAGCGCGTCCACTGATCGCATTTCCTATAAAAATAATAAATATGATACATGCGATATGTGAACACTTAACATAAATACTTACACGCTTAGGTAATTGCACAGATAATATAATACTATACTAGGTAATTGGTAACGTATGCAAATAAGATCATATTGTTAAAACTTATTCATAAAAAAGGCCTAAAAATAGTTACGAGGCTATCGAATATCGAATTTATAAGAAATGAAATGAAATAGTTTCATTTGCGAATTGTTTGTCAATGGTGGTAATACAATAACTCCAGCTATATTCAGCCAAGAAAATGCAAATAATTTTAGATTTTACACTAAAATAACAGAGAATGAAATTTTTGTGAGAATTTTCTTTCTCTTTCCTTCAAAAATATGAATTCTGTGGAATATAACTAATGCCAAGCAATCAATAATGTATGGCTTTTTAATTTTATTCTCTGTTCTTTTACTGTCAAATCTAAAAATATTTGCATGCCTCTTGGCTGAATATAGCTGGAGTTGTTGTATATATTTTAGATTGTAATGATTTTAGATTGTATAGATTTTAGGCTGTATAGATTTTAGATTGTATAGATTTTAGATTTTGTATAGAAAATGCGATGCGGGCGGTGAATGCATCTGTTTGACATTCTATAAGGTGTTACATAGCTAGCGTTTCATTCGTTTACAGGACATTCAGAACATGTACCTAAACACGTAAATAATGAAAAGGGTTAACGACCCTTTGTTTATTTAATATGATTTATTTAATATATAGTTTGACGACCCGATTGGCGTAGTGGTTCAGCAATGGTCTATTGCGCCGGAGGGTGTGGGTTCGATCCCCACGAGCAGAGAAAAAATGATGTGATGAACATTGTAATTTTCTACTGTCTGGGTATTAATTTATCTATAGTATGTATTTATTTAAAAAAAACTATGTTTAAGTATGTCTATCAGTTATCCAGTATCCATAGTACAAACTTTGCTTAGTTTGTTGATTTGTTGGCGTTGTGTTAAATGTCCAGGAATATTTATTTATTAAGTTTATTTATATGTTTTTTAAGTCCCATTAATTAACTTTTTCAATACTTATGTTTCAGAAATGGCGTCGAAACAGGGCATCATTAACAACGCATTCAACTTTGAAGATTCAGATAATTATTCATTAAACAAATACATTAATGACATTCACAAAACTGATGATAGCTCCACTAATGATACGAATAATGAAAAACATGTTAATGATATCCACAAAGCCAGTACTGAAACTAACGATAAACATGTTACTAATAGTCATAAAACAGTTCATGATAATGAAAGAACTAATGAGGAATATGATAATGATTCTAGTAATGATACAGATGTTAATAATGAAACATTAAACAAACATGTTAATGATATTCACAAAAGTAATGATTCCATTAATGACACAAATAGTTTTAACAAAGAACTGCGTAATTCAATTTGTGTCATACGTGATTCAGGAATAGAGAATAAATTCCAAGGGCTTTTATATAAAAGTTTTAATGAGAAGAAAAAGAAATGGAGACAGTCTAAGAAGAAGGAGTTACATTGCGTCATGTAAGTGACTTTTCTATTATTTTACTAGATACGGCTTATTTAGAAAATTGATTAAGGGCCTCTTATGCGGGTGCCCTAAGCTTTTGAAGCGCCTCGCTTCTTCACACCTCGTGCCGTGTTACGAGTTCAACTACGCGCTTGCAAACGACTCGAATCATACAGGGAGCAACGAACTTAGGCTAGCCTAACACTATTCCGTTAAGTCATTTTTGTTTCCAAAATATTTATTTCACACTAGTGATAAAAAAGACTAAGAGGCTAAATATATTTTAATTTAATTAATAGATTTTTTAACTTTCAGCTAATGAATAATGTTTTATTTGCTGTTTTTCTAAAAAAATATATATTTATCTTCTATAATTATATCTAATTAGGAAATTTTATTATGAAGTAATATTCGTGCCGATTTGTGAGGACGCGGACTATAAATTTTATATCAATTTTTTATTATTAAACTAAAGATGGTGACTGGCATGCAACATATTTTTATTCAATAGTAATATGAGTGTCATTACATTTTTGGATAATGAATACGAAAAAGGTAATAATTTTTAAACAAAGATGGCGGCTCATGTTTTTAAAGTCTATAATAACATAGGCATCGTTTTTTTAGGTTTTTATGAGAGTTTATTATGTAATGGAACATATAACTAGTGAGTAATATGGGTGTTGTGCTTATTGCGAAAATGGTATGGACGCCGACGTTTTTATATTCTTAAGTTACATGGGTATCGTTTCCTAGTCCTTTCCTTTTCTATCGTTTCCTTCGTTATTTTGGGTGTTCACTATGAAAATGTTATCAATTTTAAAATAAAAGACGGCGGCTGGCATTTTTTATCTCCATAGTAATATAGGTGTCGTTTTCTAGGTTCTTAGGGTTGCTCATTATGAAAATGGTATTGATTTTTTAATTAAAGATGGCCGCCGACATTTTTACACTCCAGAGTAATATGGGTGTCGTTTTCTAGGTTCTTAGGTTTGCTCATTACGAAAATGGTATCAATTTTTGGATTAAAGATGGCCGCCGACATTTTTATACTCGATAATAATATGGGTGTCGTTTTCTAGGTTCTTGGGGTTGCTTATAATGAAAATGATATCAATTTTAAAAAAAAAGGTGGCCGCCGACATTTTTTTTTATCCATGGTAATATGGGTGTCGTTTTCTAGGTTCTTGGGGGTGCATAAAATAAAAGTGGTATCAATTTTTGAATTAAAGATAGCCGCCGATATTTTTATGTTTGATAGTAATATATAACC
>LQNK01000976.1:17235-27961 GCA_001586405.1 Phoebis sennae
TGTGTTGGTCGAGCTAGGTTTGTATGAAGTTTGACGTCTCATTTTATGCATGCAGTGTTCATCATATCAAACTACAATATTTAGATAAAACAATTAACATGACGTAGATCGAATTCTGTTATCTTAAACCTGACTGACAAATTGACAATGTACATAAACGTTGGTAGATTAATTTCTGTAATTATTCAATAAAAACTGATGTATAGGGACGGATCCTGTACAAAACTTTTAAGCGAAAAAGACAGTTCTTAACGGTTTCTAAGATGTGTGACTCGAATTTAATAAAGCTATCAAATATGATACCTAAATTACGAGCCTCTGAGACCTGTAGCCTTAAGCAGTAATGTATTATTTAACATGATTTATTTTTCATATATATATATATTGTTATATATAATTATTTGCCTTTTTGATTTGATTTTTAGAACCGATTGTCACGAATTTTATTTGAGAGGGTTAAGGAGCAACGAATTTTGATTAGCCCAATTAATAAAAATTTTTGCCACAAAATAAAACCGACTTCCTCGCACTAAAAAGTAGAAAATAACTTTTATTTCATTTTTGTTCAAATCTATACAAAGTTGGTGCAAAATCTTGTTAAATTGAAAATAGATAAGGCACCGACTTTGTATAGATTATTCCGCTTATTCCGTTGATTTTCGAGGAGTTCCCTGGAATATTTTCCACATGGATGATCTGACTTGAACCAAATTTATATGGGACCACACATGAACTCTACTCTTTCGAATGCAATAAAAAAATATCCAAATCGGTCCATAAACGCCGGAGATATGCGGTAACATACATAAAAAAAATACAGTCGAATTGATAACCTCCTCCTTTTTTTTGTAAGTCGGTTAAAATACGATCAAGGTCTTCGTTCATGCCAGCAATAGATTCTGAAATCTGACCATATTTACATACATTAGGAGGAAAAGTATGCTATAATTTACAAACCATCAAATATAGCGGGCAAACTTAACAGAGACGAACCAACATCGCAAGATATATTACCGGTGACTCGCAATTGACCAAGATTTTAAAAGAATTCCTTTTTTCGGTGGTATCTTGTTTAATTAACGAGCAATGTTAATAATGTTATATATAATTATAACCTATAAAATATAGCTTATGTTACTTGTGGATAATGTAGATTACGAATGGCGGAAGAATTTTTAAAATCGGTGCAGTAGTTTTTGAGCATATTCATTGCAAAAAATTAAACAAAATTTTCCTCTTTATAATATGATTGTAAATAGACTTTGGTCAAAAGATTTCTTATAAAGTATAAAAGATCTATTTCTATCTGATTTTAATCAAGGATTGGAATAGATAATATTTTATCATTATTATTCTATATTTAATGATAAAAATGATATAATTATTTTATATTGATTTTGATGATAAAAATGATATAATTATTTTATTTTGGTTTTGTTAATAAATTGGGCAATCATTTCAATTTACGATTAAAGTACAACAGTAAAAATATTTTTCCTGAATAAAACATAAAAACCTTATCTAACATTAATGAGAGTTATGTATGTCAGATATGAAATAAAATGTATTTTTTTTCTCCCACATATTAGAAAGAAAGAAAAAGCATTTATTCCAGAAACAACAGAAAAAGAACAATTAAAATTAAAATAAGGCGAAAATCATAATCGAATTTTGACCAATTATTGAATACACCTGGGTACAAAGTTTAAGTTCTGGAAAATATGTTATTATGTAATCCTTTATACACTTGTTCAGAAAATAAAAACTTTGACTTTGACTTTGACTTTGATACAATAACCGCTCGATACCAGTACATTTAGCTCAACTATCATTCCTCGAGAGATTCTTCACTTATTAGGAGACACTGAATGAATGAAAATACTTTATTGTTTATAAATAGGAATTTAAAGAACAAACAAAAGGCGGTCTTATCGCTAGCGATCTCTTCCAGGCAACCCTTACAATGAAAGTAGGGGATACTGAAAAATAAAAATAGGTTGGTGAACGAAAGCAAGACAAAAATAATTAGCAAATAAATTTGATTTTTGTATCTTTATATATTTAAAATACTTGAGCATAAAAGAGCACAAGAATAAAAAAAAGGATAATACATGTTATAGGACACTGTATGTTATAGTTTTTAATATGCAGTACTTTAAATATTACAACGCAATTTATTACGCAGTATTCATTATAATGGTTTTAAAATGTATATTATAATAGATTCTAGGTACACTAGAGTATTACATATTTTATAATATGCATCCACCGTCCCCATAGTGTAATAAGTTTCATAAATTATTCGTTAATTAATAAAATATGTAAGCTATTATACTAATTATCGTCATATTATTTTAATTATATGTGTTTAAGACTTTCGGTCTCGAAAAAAAGCTTAATATAAAAAATATTAGTCATACTAAAAAAAATGTAGTGTGTATTGGGGTTATTCCAAGGTTTTAACTGAGATTACTGTAAATTTTGAATAATATAAAAAATTTCGGGTTGGGTTCGATCCCCACGAGCAGAAAATTATGATATGATGAACATTGTAATTTTCTACTCTTTGTACTGTTAAATGTTTGTCGGACGATATCAGGAATATTGAATTGGAATCTTGATAAAATTTTGTAGGCAAATAGTATAGATATAAAGAAATCTTGAG
The DNA here is from genome assembly GCA_001586405.1 of Phoebis sennae. Taxonomy (NCBI): domain Eukaryota; kingdom Metazoa; phylum Arthropoda; class Insecta; order Lepidoptera; family Pieridae; genus Phoebis; species Phoebis sennae. Next base: position 19,901 of record LQNK01000976.1, read on the forward strand.
TTCGAAGATGAGAAAAATTTGCGATACCTTCGCAAGGAGGGGAGTGAAATAGGCAATTTTTATATAGCCGAGTGTGGTATCAAATGAAAGATGTTGATTTATACATTACAACGCGAGGTCCAGCTCGGGGCAAGCCACTAGTTTCCTTCGGAATATTACGATTTAGCAATAATGATTCGAACGCACTAGTTGCATTAAAACTGACACTACGCACTTTTTATTCAGACTTATGTCTTGCGATGATTGGTGAGGCATTAGATTTAAAGCTAAACATAATATTCTCAAAAAGACAGGACTTTTTGATGAGACTACATGCCAAATCTAAAAAAAAGCCCCGTTACTCATCAGGCAGATCGGCAGTTCCATGTCAGGGTATAATAGGAGAGGCATCAGACAAGTTTTCAGCTTGCCTCAAACACCTACCCAAAAATGGTCCTTGAATATTTCTATAAACAAAAGTTGCAAATATTCTAGAATCTACTATTTAACAAAGAAGTTTGTATACATAACCTTATTTAATATGGATATTAATACAATATTATACAAACCAATTACACTTCGGAAAATTCCCATAATGAATCGGAATTATCTCTATTTTTCTAGAAGATTCACCGTTCCATTCACGTTCTAAAATAGTTGAACCTGATTCCGCACCAATTTCATTTTATATTATGAACAATTAATGAGAATACATAAATTAATTGTGCAACACTACAATCTTCCATACCTAATTCTAACTGGTATTTCATTGATAACAAGAATATGATAAAAATGCGTCGTGTTTATATTTGTCAGCTGGCTAGTCGCATAAAGCCCGCGAACCGGGGCGAACGTGTGCGTGATAAAATAAAAAAAGTAAACTGTCAAATCGCGCGGTAATTTTGACAGTCAATGTGATTATTTTTTTTAACAAAATATGATTTGAGTTTTAAGCAAAAAGTTCGTATATGTGAAATAAATGCAAAAATAATTACAGAAAATTATGGACTCTTGCCAAGCTTATCTCATTACTACATAGTTCTTATAATAATTAATGCATTATAAATGTATCTACAAATGACATTATAATTTTTGAAGCAATGCTGTGACGTATGTTCTGCTGTTATATTTATTTATGTTAATTTCTTTTTTATTTATCGTATTGTTTTAATAGCCGTTTCTAAAGATAATGTAAATCGATTTTTTTACTGTATTTAGTGGGGCATATTATTAGTATATACATAATAGGAATAATATAGATTATTACCATAATAAAGTTATAAGTATTGGACGTTTAGTTTAGTTAGAAGATTTTACGGAAATGGTCAAATTAACATACAATTACATTAAATATAATATTTTTTTACTCATAAACTTGTTAACAAATTTCCATATTATCATTATAGTTAGATATAATTATGATTTAATTAAAGGAGCATATATCCGGTTATAAAATATTTAAACACATAATATTATCTCCAATCTTATCAGATAATCTTTTTAATTACTAAACGCATGGTGGAAATGTCAAATATATTATCATGCGCGGGAAAATATTTTTTTTTTCAGCAAAATACTTAGTTCAGTTACATTTGCATAATAATGTTCATAAAGAATTATTATGACGGATGATACAAAATTTACGTAAAATCTGTTGTTATGGCGGTCATTCACCCGTGACATTTTAAAAATACAACTTTATTTATATGTTGTAATCAATTTCTACTGAGAATTAGGTCGAATTCGAACATCTTATATCTTATAAGTTAATTTAAGGTATATGCTGTAACAATATTAATAAATAAATAAATAAATAAATACTATAATTATGTCCTTACCTCTAAATATTTACCTCGTTGGTCTAGTGCAGAGTTCCCCAAACTTTTTTGTGTCGTAGACCCCTTGCCATGATTTCATTTCATGATTCATCCCCTATTTACCTAATATTGAAGTTTAATGTTAAAAACTTAAAGTAAAAACACATCTTAATAATTTTTTTTTCGCTGACGTAGACCCCTTGCAGGTTGTCATAGACCCCTAGGGGTCGATATAGACCACTTTGGGAATCACTGGTCTAGTGGTTGTATCTTTGACTACAGATCGAGAGGTCTCAGGTTCGTTTGGGTCAACAAAAATCCTCTTGATTTTTCTAAAAAAGAACTCCTGAGTCTGAAATTGGCGGTGCTGGAGCACCCCGTGCCTCGGAGAGCACGTAAAGCCGACAGTTCTGCGCCTAATCTCTCTCCGGTCGTGTCGGTCTGCCGTCCCATCGGATATGAGAGTGAAGGAAGAGAGAGTGCACCTGCGTCTGCGCACATATTTGTCTCTCATGTGAACCTGGCTAGTCTCTGTTGAGATTGGCCACCGAAACCGATATCCGGGGAGGCGGTTTCACCCGCTTATTATCCAAGTCAAAGTCAAAGTCAAAAGATTTTTTTCCAAATTGGCCTCTTTCGAGGCGCTTAATGCTATATAGCCTAATATTATAAAGAGGAAAGATATGATGTTTTGTTTATTTGAGTTTACTAGGATACGAAAATACTGAACCGATTTGAAGAATTCTCTTACCATTGGCATCCTATCCTGGCTATATTATAGATGTTATAATTATATAAATCGAGATCTTTCATTTGACACCACACTCGGCTATATTCACATATTCATATGAAAACCGCCTACTTAATCCCCCTTTATTACCCCCCACCAATGTCGTTCATCTTTGTTCATTTCTATTTATCTATACTGCTAAAAATTTATCAAGATTGGATAAACCATACTTCAGATATGCATACATACACCCGGCCTTCTCGATATTAAAACCTCACTTCGCTCGGTCAAGCATTTTCATATAAGTACTACGCAAATTCGCGGAAATAAAATTGTATATAAAAAAATTGTTTACTTTTTAAAACGTAAACGACCACTCTCATTCCTCATAATGAAGATTAGTAAATCCATTTAGAAGTAATTAAAACGAATCATGTTTACAAACATTAATTATAAAGTTTTGTAACATAAGATAAAAACTTAATGTATCTTATTAAGATAATAACTTATTAAACCGGTTTAATAACGGTGTAATAAACCGATATAACGGTATTTCAGTGAAATTCTCAATTATAAGGGAGAAATGAGAAATATATAAAAGTAAGTTGTCAATAATTGCTTAACTCTACGTACGATACACAGATTAGAGAATAAAAGGCAGATGGAGTGTTCCGAAGACTCGAGTGACGCTAACTACTCGTACGTACACGTGCATCTGTGTGAGTGAAATCCGAAAATTACGAAGCCCTCGTGACGTGTTGTGTCAAACTAGACGAACACTTTTGTATTTGCTTTTGAAGATTGTATTTGCTTTTCGGCAATTTTTCTTTTATTCTCTAATCAAAGTCCTTGTATTTTATTTTTTCAGCGTCACTTCGGCTGCACTCTATCTGCCTGTTATTCTCTAATCTGTGGTACGAAAGTTGTTTTTTAATACATTCAATAACAACAACCTTCTATGGTTTTAATAGTTTAGTCCAATAACTTAATTATTGTGTTATTGACGATCCGATATTTCCACGATATTTTTTATAATTTCGCAATTTCGAAATCTGTTAGGGGAGCTATAAATAATTAATTATTATCAAAGGGAGCGTAAAGTCATAGACTGTAAAATATTAACCATCCTCTAATAACGGTTTATACAACACAAAAAGCTTTTTCCAAAACGGACCAGTACTTCTGTACCTATATATTTTGTGATACTATGTTTTTAATATTTCATGCAATAATCTTATCTTTAGTTTCAGAAGTTTTAATCCAAGATTAGTTATCTATTGTATCTAATACTATAATTATTTAATTAATAGATTATTCAAAAGAATTATCTTCTATCAATTATTGTGTTATTATAGGTAAGAAAAAAAAGTACATAAGTTCAAAATAAACTACAAGTAGTATCGAGTGGCGAAATCCATTCAACACCAATCAACAAAATTTCGTTTAATGAAAAAACACTTTCTCTTCATCCGAAATAAAGTATTTTCGTGTACTTTATTGTTCTCATAAAGTATAGAGTACAATTACCTGAAATAACGTACAATACTTACGGGGTGGCAACCCTAATTACGTATATTCAAATTTCAATTTTATGTGTCGTTATGTTCACATTCAAAGTGGCTGAACTTGTCGGCATAATTGAGAGACATGTGTACCTACATGACGCCACAAAATAATCGAAATTTGAATATACGCAACCCGAGGAAATTTAAAATTTGCGATACTTTTTGAAGACACCACGTAGACTGCAGTTATGTCGGGGTATAATAGGAGAGGCATGCTTTCAGCTTGGCTCAAACACCTGCTCAAAAATGGTCCTAGCTTACGGACGATAACAAACACGTAATATTGATAATACACGTCATTACACACGCGAAATTGTGCCTTATTTACTGTGTTACACGAGCTTTTACCTTATCATCCTTGAATTTATAGTTTTGACACAGATAATATAATACTATACGTATTGATTATTATTATTTTTCAAATTATGACAGAATCAAAATGACCCACATAAATTGTACGCCTTAAGACAGACCATAGATGTCATTTCCATTTATTTGTAACAATATGTAACCTGTGTTCACATTAAATGTTCATTTTATTTAATTTAAAACGTTTCTTTGAAAATTAGCATTCGCAATACCTACTTATTTTATTAGATGATTAGCAACCCGCCCCGGGTGTAATGCTGATACTAAATACACTACAGAAAATCACACAAATAATCAGATAATGCACACAGTCGGACGAACAGACAGACACACAAACACGTAGAACTTATAAAACCTTACTTATAACAGTATGAAAAGAGTAATTACATGTAGGTGAAACCGCGGGGTCCAGATTAAAAAAATCTTTCACCATTCGAACATTATCCACGAGTAACATAGGCTATATTTTATAGGCTAAATATATAACATTATGCTACGGGAGCCGCGCGGATCAGCTAGTACACAATAAATTTATTCCAATGTCTTCGTAGAATTGTTTATTGCTGATTGCATTTATGCAAAAATTTGTTAACCACAGACAATAGCAATGTCAGAATATAAATACGCTGGTATATTTGCGAAATGATTGAGGAAACTACAAACTTGTAAATCAGTTTGTGTTTTTTGAAGATTGTTCATTTAATTGTTGTCATCGGTGGTTCAATTTGTGGCGTCACGTGACGTCACAATTCCTAAATCGCGATGTCGAAATGTTTTCGCCGCTAAGCATATATACTACTTCCAAACATCAATCCTCGGGGCCTAACGGCCGGCCAGTCCTGTGGTTCGGACTGGTCGAGGATCCTCCCTTTTCGTTAGAGGAATAATACCATCCTCCACAAATTCATAAGAGCGTTTTCACATTATCCGATTCGATATTGGCATTGGACGCCGATACGATATCGGGGCAAGTAAAATAATAAATAAATATTCCTGGCATTTAACACAATCTAGTTTCATAGTACAAGCTTTGCTTAGTTTGGGACTAGATGGCGTTATGTTTAAGGTCCAGGAATATTTATTATTTATTTTATTTATTTTTTTAATCTTCTTTTCCTTAAAGTGCCTCTCCAACTAGTGAAGTTTGGCAGTCAGCTCAGCATTCTATCGCACTTTATTTTTTTTAATATGAACAATTAATTCCTTAAAGGTTATTAACATTATAAATAACCATGTGATGAATACCACAACAAAAATTCGAGCTGGCTTGAAGCCAATGTCATTGCTATAAGAAGCAGATGCAATATAAATACACCAGGTAACTTCTAAAAGCTCTTAATTTATTTTATTGAAAATGCTATTTAATTTTAAACGCAGTTTAATTAACTAATTATGTAATTGTCTAATTAGATAATTTATATTTTGTATTGTTACTTCTTGATGGAACTGCAAGAAAAATAAAAACTTTTCGCCCAAAAATAGAACCGACTTCCTCGCTCTAAAAAGTAGAAAAAAAACTTTTATATCATTTTTGTTGAAATTTATACAAAGTCGGTGCAAAATCTTGTTAAATTGAAAATAGATAAAGGCAGACCTAAACCAAATTTCTATGTGAAATGTGTGTAACATACATAAAAAAAATACGGTCGAATTGATAACCTCCACCTTTTTTTTGAAAGTCGGTTAAAAAGTGGAAAATAATTTTAATTTTTATGACAAAATGAATACATAAACAAAATTATTTTTTAGATAATAAGACGTCTGTTTTATGTTAAATATTTTCTAGATTTCACGACGAAGTTTTTTACGTACTTTTACGCAGTTCAACTGTACACGAAAGATGTCCTTTCTACTCGAGTGTACTATAAAATATATTATTTAATTATCTTGGCCTAGTTAGGCTCTTGTTATCAGTATACCAGTTTTATGAATCGTATATTTTGCATACAAACGGTACAGTCGAGAAAAAAGATATATTATTGAAAATGGCGGAAAACTTGTTGGTTTGCAGTTTTTTTATAATAAGAAGCTGGTTTTCATATCACAGGCTACGCGTAGCTTGGAAGTCAGAGAAACTTTTGGTTAATGTTACACAAAATTTGTTTATTTTTTAAAACTACCTCGCAGTTTCCCGTAGGATTTTCGGGATAAAAACTATCGTATGTCATTCCTGAGGTTTCAAAGAATCTCTGTACAAAATTTCATCCAAATCGGTCCTGTTGTTCGAAGACTATTCAATAAAAATGAACAAATCTTTCCTATTTGTAATATTAGTACAGAAAATAATAGGATACGTATACGTTAGATATTTAACACAACTAAATATTTATTCATGCAATGTTTTTACTATTTGTCATACAAAAGTATTTAAAATTAGTTACACATTAAACATCAACGCTACAATATAATTTCTATGTAATGTAATGTCGGCAGCATTTTATGATTTCATGTTTTAACAAGTTCTGCATGTTATCTTTCTAAAAAAGGTATGTTTAACTAACAGATATCTAGTTTCCATAGTGCAGGCTTTGCTTATTTTGGGACTAGATGACGTGGTGTTAAATATCCCTGACAAATAATAAATAAACAAATTCTTATATATCCTACCTTTCCTACTTACAAGTTACATTATAAATGTGAAAGTTAAGATGTTTAAGATATTTGGATGTTTATGTGTCAATCACGTCGACACTACAAAAAGGATTTTGATGAAATTTCAAACACAGATAGGAAATTATCAGGATTAGGTGATATTTTGTTGATCTAATAGATATGCCCCTCGGTTTCATCAGGGTATATATCCCGTTCCCGTGGGAATTCCAGAATAAAAACTATCCTATTTCCTTTCTCGGGTGTCAAACAATCTCTATACAAAATTTCATCCAAATCGGCGCAGTGGTTTAGGCGTGGAGAAGAGATAGTTAGACAGAGTTACTTTCGAATTAATAATACGAGTAAGAAAATACATAGTCGTACACCGTACATACCGTGACATTATGTTACGAATGCACACACAAAAGTACTTAAAATTGGTCTCGCATTTACGCCAATCCTACAATTATTACTTTGTACTTATGTACTTAGTCACGTATATAAGCTAACAAGTAACACTGCATTATCTTAGCTTATAGTTTTATCTTAAGTACAGTCATGTACAAAAGTTATAACAATAGTTAACCATAGTATAATCTTGTGTTTGTTTTAACGCGATAACTTCCAATTTTAAATAAAATACTTTTTTAAGGATTTTAAACGCGGTTTATTATACATTATTATTTAACCCGTCGTCAAAATCGTCTCCCGTGACCACGCTCGCTGTAAAGTGCTCGAACGTCGGGTTAAATAATAATGTAAAGTAATGTATAATAAACCGCGTTTAAAATCCTTTAAAAAGTATTTTATTTAAAATAGTTAACCATGCGAAGTCACAGAGTCGAGATGGCCGGGCGGTTGTATGTTTGTATGTAAGTATGGAAAAACTGTGTCCGACGATAACTTGAGTATCGTTTATCCGATCTTGATGAAATTTCATAGGCGAATAGTTTATACAAAAGAAATGTTGAGTTCGAATATGAGTGAAATCGGTGGGGGAGGGGGGGTA
>LQNK01000976.1:39204-58360 GCA_001586405.1 Phoebis sennae
CATGCAAACCTCTCTGAACAACATCTACGATTCGGCTCCAGTGTCTGTCATAGAAAACTATTGCTGTATCATCAGCAAAGGTGAAGAATTGAGCCTGTAATAAGTTCATGGAGCACAAATTGTTTATGTAGGCCAGAAAGAGCGTCGGACCCAACACGCTGCCCTGAGGAATTCCAAACTCAACGTTGGCAAAGTCACTATAAGCATGATCAACCTTAACTCGTTGTTTCCTACAAGATAAGTACGAAAAAAATCAATCCAATGACAGACCCCTGACACCGAGTTTCTCTAGTTTCATCAATAATATGGGCCGGGAAACAGTATCGAACGCTTTCGCCAGATCAAGAAAGGCGCCAGCACATCTGTAACCTTTGTCCAATTTTTCTGTAACAAAATCGACCAAACAAGTGATGGCGTCTTCCGTTGATCTGGCAGAGCGAAAGCCATATTGGTTGGGTGATAACAGGTTTTCTTTTTCCAAGAATGATTTGAGTCGAGTATTAATGATTTTTTCAAGTATCTTTGATATGGAACTGAGAAGTGAAATTGGCCTGTAATTGGATGGATTGTATGGTGTGCCGCCTTTAAAGATCGGACATATATTAGCAGTTTTAAACTTATCCGGAAAGATCCCTGTGGACATACTTAAATTACAGATGAACGCTATTGGTGCAGAAATTAGATGTTTGGCCTTTTTTAACAATGTATTATTAATGCCATCAATACCGGGTGCTGATGTTGTTTTTAAAGCGCTTATGATTTTCATTATCTCTGCCGGATCAGTAGGAAATAATGCAAATGATTTTGTGGGCGTTTTAGTGAAATATGATGCACATTCTGAAGTTAGTTCCCCTTTGGTATTTTTTAAGTTCTGTAGTATTTTATTTGCCAATGAAGACCCAATTTCTGAAAAGTATTTATTGACAGTGTTTAGAGAGCTGCGAGGATTTATGGGATCAATTTTTAGGAGATCAGTTTGCCCCGTTTTGACTGTGTTAATATGACATATATCTTTTACCGTGTCCCATAATTTCTTCAATTAGTAGAGTACACATGTATTTTGTCTATACGTGAGTGATATAGTCAGAATTGTGACAAAATTGTGAAAAAATTGTGTTGTAAATACATATTTTATTGTATGTATTTACAAATAAAAGTACGTTTAAGTATGTCTATCAGTTATCTAGCTTCCATAGTACAAGCTTTGCTTAGTTTGGGACTAGATAGCGTTGTGTTAAATGTAAGTACACTAGCTGCGCCCCAGGGCTTCGCTCCCGTGGGAATATCGGGATGATATATAGTCTATCAATGGGCTATCAACACTAAAAAAATTTTTCGAATCGTTACTAAAAATTAATCGAACCAGTAGTTACTGAGATTAGCGCGTTCAAACAAACAAACTCTTCAGCTTTATAATATTAGTATAAATTATCGAAGTGTCTGTACTTAAAAACACTTGAAGCGTTTTGTACTATGTAACGACATGGAATTATGTATTAGAAAAGCTTCGAGGTTATAAATAGACTTGTCTGCAAACGCGCTGTGACTCGATTTCACATTTGCAAGAACATGGATAATATTACCGAGGTGAAAGATTCAGAATGTTAGTAATATTTGACTAATGACCGTTTTCAATAATGTATCAAAGATTATGGATAGATTGTTATGTCAGATTATATGACGATAGATAAACAAAATTCATAGCAAAGGCTATCCGACGATAGGATATTGAAATCAAAGTAAGTCCATTAGATATATTTGTCTGACTTTAGTAAGCAAATCAAGGGATAGATAGAATATTGAAAACGGCCGTTAGACAACAGTAAACTTTATTCAAAAGCAATTAAATAAATACAATTTGACTCTACGTTTTAGTGCTCCTAATATGAGAAAAAGAAAAGGGCTGTTTTTATGGTTTTTTCGGCAATTATTCGAATTTTTCTCGTCGTAAAAACCATCATTGAACTTCAACTTTGGCCAAATTGGTTCAAGCGTTGTTAGGTGATTTAAGATTGAAGAATTGTGAAAAAAGTCAAGTTATTTTTTTTTATTTATTTATTTATAAAGTCACACAGCATCTTGAGAAGGTACAATATACTAATACAATACAAGTACAAACATGACAGAATGTTCTCTTGGTAAGGATAAATAAAAACATTACATAATATACCAAGAAAAAATTACTTTTTTTTACAATGGTTATGTTTGATTACTAGATTTATGTAATAAAATCTAATAATCAAACATAACCGAATAAGATCTACGGAGCTTACTGGTTGAATCAACAAATATGTCATAGTAGCTACTAAAATCATTCACTTTTTTCTCACGATTCTTTACACATTCTTGGTACCCACGGAATAGAAAAAACAAGTGGAAGTGCCCTGCTGCTCTAGCCTGCGACTTTTAACTTTGTACTATTGTACAACATCGGTCCAGTCGCTATTCGCTTCTTGATGTGACATAACGTCCCGACTTCAGATATAATATATTGAAATCAGGCGTTATTCCGCAATTATAAATTGTAAAAACGATCCAGCATAATAAATAAGTCTCATGGCGATGTATCTTATCGCCGGCAAATATAAAAGTTTGTTTTAATACAATAAAATGTAAATTATTGTGAAAATCACAAATTTGTATTTTTTTTCAAATTAAAAAATACCTTATGCTGTTGACTTAAAGTACATAAATGACTTTAATACGTACCTAAATCAAATGATATAAGTTCTAGAAGATTCGATGAGGGATGTGACAAATTTGTTGATATCGATAAATAAGTGAAATTAATAATGTAAAAACAATACTTGAATTTAATACAATCAGCTAAAAGAGTATTGGACTCGCATACGAAGGATTTTAAACCATCGTATAAAATGTAACACTGCAAACCACAAAAACAAATTGAAAATAAATAGTATTAAAATATATATTAATTTATAATACCAATTAATTAAGGAATCAGTTAGGACGACTTCCTCCTCTTGGAGTTCCTAAATTTATGCTTAATTATTTTTCGGTAATAGTGGAAATTTAACTAATATCGACATGTAGTTATCGATACGATCAATCACTGGGTGAGTAGCAAAATGACAACTGAGTGTCAAACGGTTGTACCGTAAATATAACATTTATTTAAAAGGTGTTAGAGATCAAAATTTAATGAATTTATAATATCGCCCTCTAGCGATGAATAGTTTTACCTTTTTTCTAGGTGGAAAATTGATTCAACAGATAAACTAATTACTACCTTACTGTCATACAAAAAGACTTCATTTTAAATAACAATAAATACGATTTTCAACCGAAATGTTTTTTTGTCAATTTTTGACATTACTTCTTTTGTATGCATTGTACGATTTAATTTGTCAATGTGTGAGTTTGGCGACATTGGTTCTCATACTAAAGAAGCACTAGGGCACTTCCACTTGTTTTTTCTATTCCGTGTTGGTACCAGAGAATTTTGTCTACTGATAGTTTTCCTTAATGGTGTTAGTTATTTATTTATTTAAATTTTACATCAGGCACTAAACCCATATATTACACAAGAAGAAATATTGCTCTGTAGGTACAAATAAAAAAACAATAAAAATTGGATGAAATAAATAGGAACTTGCGTTTGACATTTTGCGATTCATTTTTTAAACACATCACATCGAAAAATAAGTGATTGTAGATTGCAGATTGTTTTCACGTAAACACATGTTTCGCGAGGAATTCTGCACCGCCAGTTATAAATAAATATGTCTGCAAACGCTATACAACGATGCAGACGTTTACATTTGCAAGCGACGTGTTACAACTGGGCATTGACATTGGATAACGGCCATTTTCAATATTCTATCTATCTCTTGTTTTGCTTACTAAAGTCAGGCAAATCTATCTATTTGCACTTACTTTATTTCAATATGCTGTCGACGGATAGCTTTTGTTATGACTTTTGACTATCAAATGGCATTTAATCTGTAATCACAATCTATCCATAAACTTTGATACATTATTGAAAACGGCCGTAAATCTTATAATTATTGTTACAACACTAGCTGATCCGCGCTTCGCTCCCGTAGCATAATGTGATGTATAGCCTGTAAATTATAGAATAAGTTATTCGTAGATAATGTGGCTTTCGAATGGTGAAAGAATTTTTAATATCGGTCCAGTAGTTTTTGAGTCTATTCATAACAAACAAACAAAGTTTTCCTCTTTATATTATTAGTGTAGATGATCATTAGACATTGTGTATTCAAATAGAAAGATATATAAGAGAAATCTCGTTTTCTCTATATTTTCTATATCCGTTTAGTTGATCGATTTTCTTTATCGTCAAGTGATTTGCCTGACGGTTACTCTCTTTTTTGTTTGTATCAAAACATTTAAAATGCACAAATGCTAATGCAGAATTATTTTGTAGAATAAAGAGCCTTGGTTTTAATTTGAAAAAAACCTTTAAATTAAAAAAAATTGCTCACGCGGAATCCTCTAAATAAAAAAAAACAGAACAATTCATTGATATATAAAAATCCTAAATCAACGACTCATACACCTCTTTTTATCGCCAAGCATTGCGCCTGAGTACAGAAATAGTAATTAAATTGATTTTTACACATACCTCCCCATTTTTACAAAAATAAAAATCTTTCTTTTATATAAAGACAAACACATTTTTTGTATAGAAATGTGTTTGTCTTCATATAAAAGTAATATGCAATTCCATCAAGAAGTATCAATACAAACTATAAAGTAAAATCTTTTTTTTCTAGCAACAAACTCAAACAGCATCAAAACACAGAACGGCACGCCGGAGACGAAACGTCTGCCCCTCGTGAAGTCCGCTCCGCACCTGAACAACAACAGGACAGAAGATGTGTGCCATGACACCAAGGGGTTGGATGTTGAACTGCACCCTGGGAAGGACGATGGGTATGTATTTAAACGAATTATTTCAGAATAAATATAAATAAATGTTCCTGGACATTTAACACAACGCCATCTAGTCCCAAACTAAGCAAAGCTTGTACAATGGATACAAGATAACTGATAGACATACCTCAATATTCTTTTTTTTGTAAAGACATACATACTATAGATAAATTAGCACCCAGACAAGATAACTGATAGACATACTTAAACATTCTTTTTTTTGTAAATACATACATACTATAGATAAATTAACACCCAGACAGTAGAAAATTACAATGTTCATCACATCATAATTTTCTACTCGTGGGGATCGAACACACCCTGCGGCGCAATAGAACATTGCTGAACCATTGCGCCAACCGGGTCGATTTTTTTATATTTTATAGCAGGCAAGCGGAGCATGCGGTTCACGTGATGTTAAGTGACTGACCGCAGTCCATGATCATCTACAACATGAAATGTCGCAGTCGGCTTAAAGGAAGGGAAGGGGATAAGGAGAGTATTAATGATAGGAAGTTGGAAGTGGGAATACAGGCCTCCTGGCACCTGCTCACCATACGAAAAGTGCAATACTGCTTCACGCCGATCTTCTGCTAGGGGTAATTACAGGTGCCGATGGTTATCGATGCGATGGTTATTGGCCCCATCGTGCAATGCTGGGCTCCCACTCCTTTATTACTGCAGATGTTATGCAGCAGAATTACCCTCTGTCGCCTCTTACGACACCCACAGGTAAAAATGAGATGGCGACTCACGTCTTCAATCCCGCCGCCACACGGCGAAACAATGTCAAATAAAATTGGAGATGAAGTGTCTGCACCTCGTGAATTATGCCCCGTATTTGAATAACAGGGCAGATAACGTCTGCTAAGGATACCTGCTTAAATTTCAATAAATCATATGACAAAAATATTTTTTTGATTTTGATTTTTTCTTACCCTTCAAGTTTCTTCAAGAAAGTTTGTATAATTCAAAATTCTGATAGATCCACCATCTTAACATGCCCTTAATTTGTTTGCAGGTTTGACCACAAATCCAAGAGACACAGTAAGGTATGTAGCTTTTCTACACTGATATTATAAGGAGGACACTTTGTTTGGTTGTAATGGAAGGTTATTGAATTCTGAGTAATTAGCCGCACCCTGCGGTTGTACCCGGGTAATTTCTGATCCCGGTGCAACTCCGGGATTAAAAGTAGTCCATATGTTATTCAGAACCCTTACTATATGTGATACCAAGTTTCATCATAATCGGTTCAGTGGTTTTTACATGGAACAGTAAAAAACACACATAGATACATCCTCACAATCTGTCGCATTTATAATATTAATAAGATAGATACTATACTGTAGTTTAAATTAAATGTTTAATTTTTAGATGGCAAACGCGGGACATTACGTAAAAATGTCGTTCCTGCTCGCCTGTTGGTTGTTTTTCACGCTCGCGTTCATGATGTATAACGAACGTGAAGAAATTGTTAGGCACACTTCGGTCAACCCTAATGAAGTAAAGAGTGAGTATAAAACTCCATAACGAATGAATGAATGATTTATTTCCTATCAAACCATAAAAAATAAATTACGAATTTCGAAACTCTAAGTTTTCTATTGTTGGAAATTCCTATTTATACACAATAAAGTATTTTCATTCATTCATTGATTCAATACGAATTTTAATTTACGTTACACAGGGTGATTTTTTAAATTAAAAAAAATGCCAAATCCATGATGCAGTGATATTTTCGTCAAAATCAGCCTCGAGACCGTTTCAGCATTTTTCATTTTCTAAGAATTTAGGGTTAATTAAAAATTAGCTTGCATATAATATAAACATTAAAACGTTAATAAATATATATTTTGGAAAAACTGTTTTAAATTTTACGAAACTTTACCAGAAATATGCTTTTTGTTAAAGTCTGTATTTGAGACATTTTTTGTTAAATAGACAAACATACAAATACAAATTCAAGGCTCCCAAACAAGTTACGTAATAAATATTGATAAGGAACATCGTCAACCTAGCTCAGGTTTAAGTCTAGAATACAAATGTCGATTCCTTGAAACCTAGGTAGAAAACCTGTTCTTTGAACACACGACGCTTTGATAATGTTTTCCCGTTGCTTGGAATGCAAGAAATGTGTTTTCTATGTTTAGATTTTTTATTGTCAATTAAAATTATGTTAATTATAGAATAATTCTACTATAATTAAAAAGACCGAGTCGGAATTGCGCACGACAGGTTCCGTGTGCCAGACCCACCGTTGATATTTTATTTTCAGTATTTGTTATAATAGCGGCATCGGAAGCCAAAAAAAAGCGCAAAAGTAGATAACCATTCTAAATTTAGTTATTCTAGTAAATGTAAATTCTAGCATATTAAGAAATGTATATTATAGACTATTGTTTTTTTTTTAGCTTATTACCTCAACGCCACCAAAGAAAATGAGCTCACAGTACAGATCCGGCTCAAAGGACCATTTCTCACGGAACAGATGGAAAACAAATTGAATTCCACCGAATTCAACCAGTCGCAAAAACTGTTGGTGTGGTTGGAGGAATTCTATAATGGGGATAGTTTGGAGGTAATGTATACTTATCAGTATTACAGTATCATAGTACAGATCCGGCTCGAAGGACCTTTTCTTACGGAAGAAATAAAAACAAATTGAATTCTAGAGAATTTAACAATTCACAGAAACTGTTAGTATGGTAGGAGGAATTATATAATTGGGATAGTTTGAAGGTTATATAACTAGTCACTAATATAGTAATCAGTATCCTACAATCCAGTTCGAAGGACCACTTCTTAACAAATTCAACGTCAGTGCGTTTTACACTTTGTAAAAACTACTTAGAAAAATTATTTAATGGGAATAGCTTAAAAGGAATTTTACTAGTCATTTTAATTGCAATACAATTATTTAAATTAAGCTCAAATGACCTTGCACACACAGAGAATACATCATACTTCACAGAGAGAGATTTAAAAGGCTTTAAAAATATTTAGAAATATATACTATTAAATTTACCCTGGAGTTTTAAACAAATATTAAGTATAAAGTAAATATATTTTTATATTTTAGGTCTCAGAAGAGTACCCGATACTGCTCCAAGACGACAGTCTCGACTTCAACGCGGGCGAATCGCGATCCACCATTTTGAAAATATCAACCAATCACAGCGCAGAAGTCGCGCTGCGCATGCGTACAACGACCAATGAGACTGCGCCACTCACACTAAGCTACACGATAGACCCGATCGATGTCAATACAGGGGTTATTTATGCGTGTGTGCTGTTGTGCGGATTGTATGTGCTGATCATTTTTGAGGTAAGATTGTGTGAAGGGAAACCGATTGAATAAAATATTACTATTATAGTATTATTATATTATGTGTTGTTGAAGTTTAAAACATCCTCCTCATACGTGAAAATAAAAAAAAATCATCAAACTAACCCTAACGGCCGGCCAGTTCTGCGGTTTGGACTGGTCGAGGATCCTCCCTTTTCGTTGGAGAAATAATACCAAAAAATGTGTCTACCCCCCTTCCCCTCTTATTTGTAAATTACCAGAGTCAAAAATCTTAAATATACACATAAAAATTATTTATTCATACCCCCGACCGATATCGCTCAATCTCTTTTTGAGAATAAAATATGGTATTTTCAAAAAAAGTCTGGTCTTTTGGAGTCTGCCAGGTCTAAAACGCCCCGCTACTAACCAGTCTGGTCTGCAGTGCCATGTCAGGGTATAATAGGAGATCATCATACAAGTTTTCAGCTTGCCTCAAACACCCCAAAAATGGTCCCAACTCTCGGAATATAATGAGAATAATATGAAACAAACAGTAAAAGCCATATCAATAACCTAAATACACTTTCGTAATAACTGAGGAAACAAGATAACATTACACGAGACGCTATGTTTACATACATTTGATTTTAATTAACTTTATGGCATATAAAGATTACAATCGATAAAATGTTGATTTACGAGTTATAAGTACGATGGAAGATTCGTGAAAGATTTATAATTACGGACATTTTTGAGGATTATTAACGGCCGTTTTCAATATTCTATCTATCCCCTGTTTTGCTTACTAAAGTCAGTCAAATCTAGATAGATTTGCCAAACAAATAGATATTTGCACTTACTTTGATTTCAACATGCTGTCAACGGATAGCCTTTGCTATGACTTTTGACAATCGAATTTCATATAATCTGAGATTACAATCTATTCATAATCTTTCATACATTATTGAAAACGGTCGTAAGACAAGGATCATTCGATTGACCATTAGAAGAATTATTGGCGTTAGTAATTTCAAAAAGAACGCAACAAAATGAACTTCAATTTGCGGCAATTATTAAGAAATTAAATCTAAATGTTTCTTACTTCGGAAATCTTCTAATGCAGTTTTCTTTCTTTTAAAAGGAAAGAATGTTTTCTTTCAGTAAAATATACAGTAGTTTCTCTTCATTTGGCATTACAAAATTCCGCTATTATATTTTTCCTATATCTAAAATAACTTAAGTTTTTGTAAAGAGCGGGTAAATCCGCGGGGCAGAGAGAGTTTTCCTTTTTTTATGTTATAGCGGACAAGCGGAGCATGCGGTTCACCTGATGTTAAGTGACTGACCGCAGCCCATGAACATCCACAATCGCAAACTGTCGCAAATGTCTTGCCAGCTTGAAGGGAGGGGAGGGGATAGTAAGAGGATCAATGATGGGAAATTGGGTGGAATGGAAAACGAGTAGAACAGGGTGAGATAGGAATGTGACGGGAATACAGGCCTCCGGGCACCCACTCACTGTACGAAACACAGTGCAATACTGCTTCACGCCGGTCCTAAATAAATACACAATTACTTTTTTACGTGTACGTAATGATTGCTAGTAAGCTGTTAAATCAGAGTTTCCCAAACTTTTTTGTGTCGTAGACCCCTTGCCATTTTTTTCCATGTCAGGTAGACCTTCTACTTACCTGATTTATGCCCAGTTCCTATAAAAATAAAACGAGTCGTTTTATTTACGGACAGTACAATATCCTACTAGGTGTACGTGAAAAGCGTTTCTATAATGAATGTGACGTTAACATAACTAACAAAACTTGGTTCTGATTGGTTGATTAGAACCATCCGTTATGAAAACCATTCGTTTGTGTTATACTATGACGTTCCGTCGTTTATAGGAACCGGGCATTAGTGTATGTGTTGAGATCCACTATCGTAGACCCCGTTTTCATTTCATGGACCCCCAAATATTTTGACGTAGACCCCTTGCAGGTTGTCATAGACCCCTAGACCACTTTGGGAATCACTTCAAATAAATAATCAATCAACCTGTTGCTATAAATAATTTTGTGCCTGTATTTTGGGGTAACTATATTTACCCCAAAGGCTGTCTTAATTTGGAGTCCAAATTAATTGTATTATGCAAAACTTCGAGTACCGCGATAGGTCCTGAACCCGTCATTCCACTACCTACAACCAATTTCCATTCCCTAATGAAGGAGCAGATGCGGAACTCTCACAATACCAGCTGGACTGCCAGAACAGACTGCAGTCAAGCCAGAATGGCTCTGCCTACCATTAATCCAAAGCTCGCACGATGCGCACTGAACTTACACAGACCACAACTGCGCATTCTTACTGGAATACTGACCGGCCACGGTCCCTTCAACAAACACCTCTTTACAATCGGAGTCACTGACAGCCCCATCTGCAGAGGCTGCTTGGAGACTGAAGAAACAGCCGCTCACGTCGTACTTGAATGTCCGGGGGTGGCTAATTACAGAGCGAAATATCTGGGTGAGCTAGGATCACTCCCTGAGGCCTTCACCAATCTTGGAAGATTGGTGGGCTTCATGGAGGAACTGGGGTGGTTCATTTAGCAATCATCTCCTTTCACGCAAAATAGGCGCTCGACGTCGATTTGCGGAGACCTACTCGCATCTATTATTATTATGCAAAACTTCATTGGCAACCAATAAATAAATTATTATTATTACTCTCAATATTTTCAGGTGGTGAACAGAACAATGGCAGCTGTCATTATAGCGACCACAGCGCTCGGCACCATATCGGTGCTCGGCGAGCGACCGAGTCTCCCCGAGCTGATCTCCTGGCTGGACGTGGAGACACTGCTGCTGCTGTTCAGCATGATGATCCTGGTCGCCATCATGGCGGAGACGGGCATGTTTGACTTCTTGGCAGTGTATACGTTTGAGGTGAGACATCATACAAGGTGCCTTTATTTTTAACAGACTTTCAAAAAAAGGAGGTTTTCAATTCGACGCCATTTTGTTTTTTATATGTTACCGCATATCTGCGGTGTTTGTGGACCGATTTGGAAAATTGTTTTTGCATTCGAAAGAGTAGAGTGTCACTGTGGTCTTATAAAAAATTGGTTCAAGTCTGATCGTCTTTGTGGAAGATATTTCAGGGAACTCCTTGAAAATATTTAGATTTTAGATCCGAGAAAGGATAGGATTGTTACGATTTTAAATATGCACGGGTGTCACCGCGGGGTATAACGACATAAGACCGCTTAAATTAAGTTATTTACGGATAAAATAAACTTCACATAAACTAATATCTGACTAGCTGATCCACGTATCGCTCCCGTAGCAGAATGGTGAAAGAATTAAAAATCGGTCCAGTTGTTTTTGAGCATATTTACTACAACCAAACAAAGAAACAAATAATTTTCCTAGTAATATTAGCGACTTGCGGTGTCATAATACGTAAAAAATCAGTTTTCTTAACAAGGATGTATATTCTAAAGTGACAAGATAATTTCACAAAACATTGAAATTAGTCCAACATTGGGTGTTTAGACTCAAGACGTATGTCAAGGTTGTCTTATCTAGTGTTTAATAGTTAAATATGCTACCTTAGATAAACTGCCGTATCGCCTAGCTCAATATTTGCGTTGACTATGGAGCATAGACTAAGGAAATGGGAATAAACAATAGATTAAATTGTACTAAATAAATCGGTTGAGGAATGAAGAAAAATGAATTTAACCTGTATACAGGATGTCCACTCAGTTTTCTCCGTTCCCGTAGGTTTTGATCAAAATCCTTTCTTAACCGATGCCTACGTCGTAACATCTACCTCCATGACAAATTTCATCCCGATCCGTCCAGCGGTTTGGGCTGTGCGTTGATCACTATGTCAGTCAGTCAATCAGTCAGTTACCTTTGAGTTTTATATACATGTACAATACAATACAAAACACTCTATTTAGCACCACAAAAAAGATACAAACACACCACATAAGAAAGGCGGCCTTATCGCAGCGAGCGATCTCTGCCAAGCAACCTTTGGCTAGGATTTTAATTACACATAAATAGAGCAGATAAATACTTCAGAGCGTTATTTTTATTTTATTTTTATTTTTTATTTTTCAAAAATTGGGACAAAAACAAACAGCTACATCATAAATATAACAAACATAATTTTGTTACAAATAATATTTATCAATGATGCAGTCCACAACGCTGTCCACGAATTAAAACTAAAAAGTAAAGTAGCAGTAATATAAATATCGTTAGGTGACTATGGGGATAAAAATTTATTTTATCCCCGTAGTAATAATATAATATAATAATAATTTTTTTATTTAAGCAATAGAGGCTCATTTGTTAGTTACACTTAAAAACTATGTTAAATATGTAAATTGATACATAATAAATTAAAAATTAAAGTCAGATTAAAAACACAATTGAAATAAAAATAAGAATTCAAAATCAATATCAAAATAAAAACATTATACAAATAAAAAAACACAGAATTAAAACATTAAAAATATTTAAAAATGTTCAATTACAAACCACAAATCCTAAATTAAATTTAAATACGATATGAGCGGGTACAACAAAACAGACAAAATTTATAAACTTCAATAAACTCAAGAATCTTGTAAACGTTATCTTGTGTCGATCACTGAATGTTATTTTGCATTGTTACAGGTAACAAAAGGCAAGCTATGGCCGCTGATCACAGTTCTGTGCGCCATCACAGCGCTCCTATCGACATTTCTCGACAACGTGACTACAGTTCTTCTGATGACTCCGGTTACAATAAGGTAAGAAACATTTTATGGTTAAATCAAATCATTAATTTAATGGTACTTATGTAGTCAAATCATTAATTTAATGGTACTTAGTATTAATTTTATTTGGCTTGATTGGAGGATTCATATTTGTTTTGATTGATGATGTAAACGTAGCAAGATGCATCTCTTAAATTGTTAAAATTGTTAATATAAACAAGTTCTGTGGATACCTATAAGACGAATTCACCATAGATATATACTATAAGATGTAATTTTTGACATGAATGTGTGAATCAGTCGTTGGAGGATCTTAAAAAATAAATAAATAAATAAAAGACCGGAAGACAACACACACAACAAGATAGTATTTTTGTATTATTAAATATCGTTTCTATAAATGATTTGAATTTTATCTTATTATTCATTAAGAAGCTTTTTTCCCTACCTATGCCTCTCCTCTCCTAATATATTCCAGTCCATACCTTTACATTTTTTTTTTATTCTAAGGGTCTTAAAACACCTGCGATGTTTTGGCATTCGCTTGAGATCAGTTGAACCACAATCATATCCCTTCACCTGCTTTGACATACAATCTCGTATTTTCAGGCTCTGCGAAGTAATGGACATGGACCCAGTGCCCATCCTGATGTCGATGGTGCTGTTCAGCAACATCGGAGGCACCGCCACGCCCGTGGGCGACCCGCCCAATGTCATCATAGCGAGCAATAAGGCGGTGGTACAAGCTGTAAGTGATTTATATTGAACTAGCTGAGCCGTACAGTTTTAATAGGCGTATATTTCTAAATTATTGTCTCGTTGTCTCTCCTTTGTTTTTTGAATATCTTTTGTGGTTTTTTAATAAAATAAGTAAATATTTCCCATTTCCGTGGGATTTTTGGGGTAAGATGTATCCTTTGTCCTTTCTTGGGTTTTAAAATATATCGGTACAATTTCATCTAAATCGGTTCAGTGGTCTTAGGCGTGAAGAGGAGATAGCCAAACAGACAGACTTTACTTTCGCATTTATAATAATATTAGGAAGGACGACAGTAAGGATAAGGAAGGATAATAAGGATTCAATTAGTAGTATTTCTGTATAAAGTATAATTGGTCATATTCGAATTATTTGGTTTGATTGGTAGTTACTGTTTCTTTTGTCTGATAAATTGCGTAAAGTGTGTTATTTCTTTTGATACTTGATTTCATTAAGCGTGAACTTAAGGGATCCGACTAATTGTATCGTCAAGCGAGATGCAGATTGTGAAAATTATAATCATATATAATTGAAATCTGTATTAGATTTGATTGGTTCCATTTTAAATATTTATGATTTTATTCAAAGTGATTGCATTTGGTATTGACATAAATGAATAGCGGGGTATAATATTATTCCACAATGTTGTACATTGGGTTTGCTTAATGGTTTATAAAAAGCATTAAGCTGTTAAACATGCGAACGAGGAAAGCTTTGGTAGGTGCGACACGCGATATTTACGCTCATATTAACACGATATGTGTGTGGTTTTTTATGTGTATTTAATATTTGCCAAAAGTATTTGAGTGTAATTTGGCACTAAAATAGATGATGGAAACACATAGTTGAAATGAAATGAAAGGTTTTTAAAGGATAAAGGAGATCCGGTTTATTAAATACTAGCTGTGCCCCGCGGTTTCACCTGCGTTATATTCCGCTCCCGTGGGATTTGAGGGATACAAACTATTCTATGTCCTTGCTTGGGACTTAGGTACAAAATTCACGCCAAATATTTGTGCAAAATTTTATCCAAATCGGTTCAGTGGTTTAGGCTTGAAAAAGAGATACACAGACAGATTTATACAGACACAGGCATGTATATTTATAAAAGTAAGGGTTGAATTGTTTTGCAGTACAGTTATTGTAATGTTTCATCCAGATCCGAATCATATAATCTTTCTTAAATATAATCTTTGTAGACCTACCTTGACGACCCGATTGGCGCAGTGGTTCAGCAATGGGCTATTGCGCCGGAGGGTGTGGGTTCGTTCCTACGAGTAGAAAATTATGATGTAATGAACATTGTAATTGTCTACTGTCTGGGTGATAATTTATCTGTAATATGTATGTATGTACAAAAAATGTATGTTTAAGTATGTCTATCATTTATCTACTTTCTTTGTACTATGGTACAAGGTTTGCTTAGTTTGGCACTAGATGGCGTTATGTTAAATGTCCGAGAATGTTCATTTATTTATTTATTTTTAATTAATTTTAATCAATACTTAATAATAATTATATTCAACTTCAGGGTATCAACTTCACAAACTTCACTCTTCACATGACGATGGGCATTCTACTGGTGTGCGTACAGACATACTTCCAGCTGCGGTTTATATATAGAGATACGAATAAGCTGCGTTTGAATGTACCTAGGGATATACAGGGTGAGTTATTTTGTTTTAGATTTTTTTTTTAATTTAAGAAAAAAATAAATTGTATTTTAATTTGCTGTGTTGTAAAGCAATATTTAAGAAATTTAGTTGATTTTTTGTAATTTGAGATTTACATCAACAACTTTACAAATTCATAAGAATAAAATATATGTAACGTTTATTATAATACACATTACGTTATTAATTGATTTGCATTCCAATTACAAGGATATGCAATTTTAACAATGCCTCATCAAATTTTTACAAAAAAAAAAATGAAAGAAAATAAAATTCATGATATATCTACTTAATTTATAGTACAATAACTTAGTTAAAACATTTTGTAAGCTTATCCATCAACATAAATCAATTTATCGATTATGTAAAATTATAATAAAAATAAGTTGTATAATTCCAGACTTACGTCACCAAATTTCAATATGGCGGCGTGCGATAGAATCTCTCCCGCATCTAAGTAAGGACGCGCACGTGGTGAGAGAGAGACTGGAGAGAAAGATGGCGAAGCTCACCGCCCAGCTCGAGGTCATGGTCAAAGAGAGCAGCAAGAGAGTCTGCCCCAAGGATACTTTCCATACTACGCTGATGCAGTTGAAGGATAAAGTAAGAAAAATAATATTTTACTTATATGTAAAATAATATTTTACTTATATGAAAAAATAATATTTATTAAAATTTTATATTTTGTGAAATTTGAGCAAGATTTCAAGTATTTATTTTTATTTTATTTATATCTTTTGTAAGAAAAGAAAATATACATTTTTCATAGAAAGAAACATGCCAAAAATCACAGTGATTTGTCCGACATGAAGACGGAGTTCACAACTGATTTACATTAATTGTTCTTGAAATGACATAATTGAATACACATATAAGTTGTTAAAAAAAACAAAGCGTAGTTTTAATTAGTATTACTATCGATCGGTGAAATAATACAGAATATTTATTTTTTGAGTTCGATACCAGGCTCAGTAAATCAATTTCTTAAAAAAACATGATACAGCTTTTATTTCGTCAAAATCGGATTCGAGACACTTTTTACCATTTTTTATTTCTCATAATTAATGGCTTGAGTCTGAAAAACCACTTCAAAATTTCACACTGTATATATATTCTATTTTTTTAATTATTTTAAAAATAATCTTCTTTCAGTACAAGATACGCGACAAAATGCTTCTACTGAAATCAACAATTGCCATTACGTTCGTCGTTACTGTCTTCTTTCTACACTCGATACCAGAGCTTAGTAAGTATTTGGTTATAACCATCTATTTTAAAACCTTCCTAAGTACCCATTTTATCATCTATACTAATATTATAAAGAGGAAAGATCATGTACTTTTTTGATAGTTTGTTTGTATTGAAAATTTCCCAAAACTATTGGACCGATTTGAAAAATTCTTTTACCATTGGAATCCTATATTATCTCTGAACATAGGCTATATAACATTATGCTACGGGAGCGAAGCTCGGAAAAGTTCAGCTATAAATAAGAAACACTCGTGTATTTTATATAGAAAGAGTTTTGCGCTCGACGAAATAAACAAATTTTTAACGAGAAATTAAGAAACTCAACACAAAATTTGGTGATTTTTTGTTTTTTGTTTAAATTTGTTTTTTCTTCCAGACAGAGTATCTCTCGGTTGGACGGCCTTATTAGGCGCCATATTGCTACTAACACTAGCAGATCGTGAAGATTTGGAACCGATTTTACATCGCGTAGAATGGTCTACGCTTTTGTTCTTTGCAGCGCTGTTTGTGCTAATGGAGGTAAGTAATAAATAATTAATTATAACCTTATAATAATAAATAATAATAATAAAATCCTTTATTGCTCAAATGCGGTTATACAGATGGTATTACATTTTAAAGTCCGACACATTTGCCAATATATTGGCGTGCAAAAACATTAGCTCCACGCAAGTCATTTAGATTAGAAACAAGGATTTATAATTTTACAATAATGTCACTTAAAATTAATAATAGTATAATATATCTAAAACTATGTCAATAAAATTATTATGTCAATTATAATAAAGTCCAACTTTACCAATTAGTCATTTTAAGTAGTCATTAACATTATAAAAGGTTTTATTAACCAGCCATGAGTGTAGTTTACTTTTAAAAGGATTAATGTGTAAATTTTTTAGATGCTCTGGAAGTTTATTGTATATTTTTATGGACATAGCGTAACAATTTTTTTGATATAAAGAAGTTCTTGGAAATTTTTCGTTAACTAACCTAGTAGGGTTTTTAAATCTGTCACCATAAACATCTTGTACTGTTTGAAACAGAGTTGGGTTTTTCTTTACAAATATGCATACTTCGTAAATGTATAGGCACGGCAAAGTCAGAAGTTGGAGATTTAGAAAAAGCGGCTTACACGACTCATATGGACCCACTTTGCATATAGCGCGAATGCATTTCTTCTGCACAATGAACGCCCTTTGTACGTTTACTCCGTTACCCCACATAACTAAACCATATCGAAGTATGGAGACTACATAGGCATGATACGTAGACAGGGCAGTTTGATATTAGTTAGACAGGGCAGTTATTAGGAAGTTATTAGTAAAGGTGGAGTTAACATTTTTGTTGGTAATTTTGTTACTTAACAAAGCTTTTGATCTTGTCTATCTCGAACTATTATTATCAAAACTGAATGACAGTACAGCAAAAACGAATAACTAAGAATAGTTGTTAAAGTTGTCATCTACTAATAGTTAATAATGTTAGTCTTAAAATTCCTAAAGACAAGGATTCAAAATCGATTGAGTGTTTCGCAGGGCAACATCTTAGGTCTTGTACTTAATTATTCATTAATTTTGATTAATTATAAGCTATTGTGGTATTGTTTATATTTCAGGCGTTGTCTAAACTGGGCTTAATAGAATTCATTGGTGGTCTCACCGAATCCCTGATCTTGAAAGTGGACGAAAGCGCAAGACTTGCTGTTGCGCTGATTCTGATTTTGTGGGTAAGTCTATGTGATTTTCTTTTATTTATGTAGCACTCTTTGGATCTCACCCAGGCTTTGTATAAATACAACAAAATTTATCCACTTAAAACTTGAATTCGGTAAAAATCATTATGATTAGGTGTTGTAATTGTAGTTTAATATTCAATTTAATTCATTTAATACAAATGGAACGGTTACAAACTACTTACACTATTTATACAAGAAAATTAAATTATTAACAAAATAAATTATAAACATATCAGACCAAATCAGAATTTAAACTACTGAACCGATTTAGATTAAATTTGTACAGAGATTGCTTGAATTCCGGGAAAGGACACAGGATAACTTTTATACTGGATCCCACGAGAATGGGAAATGTACGCGATTGAAACCACGGGACACAGCTTGTATTAAATAATAGTTATTTATTAGTTTCTGTTAATCCGTCTGACTAATATTGTATATTGAAATTATTTTGAAAAGAGCAACTACTTGAGTTTCTTGCCGGTTTTTCTTAGTAGATAATGCCTTCCGAATCGGTGGTAAATAAAAATTAAAATATGTATATGACGTTTCAAAAGAGCTTTGAAAAAGCCAATTTGGAAAAAATAAATGATTTGAATTTAATTTGAATTTGAATTTGACTCTTCGTACACCGTAATATCGCACCGATATTTTGACATTGAGATTTCATTCCAAGGTGTCCGGAGTAACATCGGCTTTCGTGGACAACATCCCTCTCACCACCATGATGGTGCGGGTGGTGACGGCGCTGGGTTCGAACCCA
>LQNK01000976.1:60687-81328 GCA_001586405.1 Phoebis sennae
TATAAAACGGTCCAAGTTTAGTGATATACTTATATTACTAGATTAAGTTTAGTGAAATAGCTTTCGGAGTGTGCAGCATTCCTGTAAAAATCGAATATACAGTGTTCTGCAAAAGATGTGCCTGTAAGAAGCATTCAGTGCTACGAAACTCTAGATGTCATGATTACGCTTCTTGTTTGGACAAAAATTTGAAATTACTAACAAAGAAACAAAGATTTCAACTTAATAAATATAAGAAATAAAGTGATCTCAAAACTGTTGATTAGTTTTAAAAGATTTTTAATATTTCATTAGGTTTAATTGCATTGTTAATGTTTGAATTCCAAAACATGGTAATTTTAATTATAATTGAAATTACTTTAATACGTGTAATTACGTGTTAATGTCACAAAGTATTGTAACTAACTGCAGAATACATAAAGTAGATTTTTGAATGAAGATAAAACAAATTTATTATACCAATTTTTATTTAATTCTATGGTAGATTTCTATTTCACTAAACGAAATCTAGTAATATAAGTATATCACTAAACTTGGACCGTTTTATAACTATACTCCTAGTAAGATAGTAGAATCGCTTTCGTATAACTATGTTCCGGCATATAATTATATCCCTAGGGATATAACTATGTTACGGCTTTATCTATCTTACTGCGACATATATATATGTCCCAAATATGTGTACCAAATAATCGATTTTGATTTTTGATTTGACTATTATAGTTTTTGGAGATAATATTAATATGCCCTTTTCAGGTAACGGCACCCTCATAGGCGCAAGCGCGAACGTAGTCTGCGCAGGCGTCGCTGAGCAGCACGGCTACAGGTTCACCTTCATGCAGTTCTTCAAGGTCGGCTTCCCCGTCATGATTGGCCACTTGATTGTGGCCACCGCCTATCTGCTAGTATGCCATTGTGTTTTTACTTGGCATTGAAAGAAAGAAAGAAAATTTATTTATCTCTACACACAGAAGAACATCAGAAAAAAAACAAAACGCCTATGTCACTGTGCAGTATTGCAGAGCTAAATGAGGTGGCCACTCAGCTTATGCACGGGCGTCAAATGATATTGATATGTTATATTGAATAAGTGTGTTTTGTGGCAAGCAAAGATGTGAAATTTATTGATGTATGTAATCAAAAATATACTCATGAGCACAAACAATAAAACCATACAGCACGCCCACAGTTATAAAAAAATTAAAAAACAAAACTGATTATGGCCACAGAGTATAGATAGTGTCATCCACGACGACGCGCCCCACCAATTTTTGAATTTGGAAATATTTTACTATGATCGCAATACTTTGTCCTGATTAGTCTATTTATTTTAATGTGCGTGTGCACATATGTGTAATGAGTTTGTACCTATAGAACCTCACACAAGCTAAAGCTTGCATACATATACTGTCAACGATTGAAACTAATAGTGGGGGCGCGTCTTCGTGGATGAATTTGTCTATATTTACCTACTCCTGGGATATATTCAACGCCGTCCATTAATCACGTGACTTTTTACTTATTTTACCCCCCCTATACCTCTTGGTGATCTATGGTGAGGTTTAAAACTAACCCCTCGAATGTCAGGAGTTTTTTATAGATACTACCTACATAATTATATAACTGTTTGAAAATATCCATAAATTTCAGGTTCAGTTCAACTTATTTTATTCTTGCTACATATAACATTTAGGTGGTATAATCTTGTGTTTGTTTTAACGCGAGTACTTTCCATATTAAATAAAATACATTTTTAAGGATTTTAAACGCGGTTTCTTATACATTATATTGCATTATTATTTAACTCGACGTTTCGAGCACTTTACAGCGAGCGTGATCTCGAGTTTATAATCCTTTAAAAAGTATTTTATTTAACACTAGCTGCGCACCAGGGCTTCGCTCCCGTGGGAATATCGGGATGATATATAGCCTATAGCCTTCCTCGATAAATGGGCTATCTAACACTAAAAGAATTTTTCAAATCGGACCAGTAGTTTCTGAGATTAGCGCGTTCAAACAAACAAACAAACAAACAAACTCTTCAGCTTTATAATATTAGTATAGATTTACGTAAACAAGAAAAGTGTATTGTACGCGTAACGACACTTATCGGTTAAGTATCTGGAAAAAATAAATACACGTGATATATTACTACAGCCCCCCTCCCTCTGTGATATTTCGTGATCAATGGACGGTCCCTCAATTAAGGGACGTAAAATCACAAACACTTAATCATGTTATAAAAACTATATTGAATTATTATAGAATATTAATATTTTAAAATTATGGTATATTTTATTTATATAAAAATGTTTCGATAAACTGAGCGAAAGCTCTATAAAACATAATATTATATTTTTTAAATATAACTTTTTATATAAAAAGAACAATTATTATAATTTCAACGTAGTTGGGTTCGTCCTATACCTAGTAATAGGTAAATATAAATAAATTAATTAAAATGATTTACAAAAATATGCGTTTTTGATAAAAGTTGTATTTAATATTTATCGTGGAATTTTACTTTTGTATTTTTATTGGTTTAAAATTATAAGTTATTTCATGATTAGAGAAGATAAGTCTTCCATTTTATGTGTTTATAAATAAAAATAAACATACATGTTTTTCAATATAATTAAATAAAATAGATTATATATAATTTGGGAAATCGTGGGCAATATAATAACACGTTTGTAATGGTTTAAAAACATTGTCTTTTTAAAATTATTATTTTTATATGTATATTTTGCAAAATTATGTACCTTTTTTAGCTGTGATATAATGAAGATAATTTTAAGGAATTTATTCGTTTTCGTAATCCGACTCTAGTATCAGTATTCATTTAGTTTAGATGTATTTAGGTCATTTTCATCTTATTTTTAATTATTTTAATAAATGGATAATTAATAACTATAGACATAAGCAATATTAATTGTATCAAACTATTTTATATTTCGAATACATTATGAAGGATATAATTTTTAACTAAATGTATTTTTAAAGTCTTAAAAATGAACTGTTTGTTGTATATGAAATATAAATATTTTGTAAAAAATATGCGCACAAAAGATTTTTGCTTTTATTTAGGGAGTTTAAAACTATGGGATGTTTTAAATTATGAAAGAGTCTATGAAAATTTAAAAACTCTACATAATTTTAAATATAATTATTATATTCCTTAAATTTTTAACTTTGATAAGTAATTATAATAGAAATATTATAGGCTCTTAACGTCCATTTTAATACAATTTATGATTAATTCACTATAATGATGTCTACTGAATGTATACGTATGTTTAATTGTTCAAAGATGCTATTTAATCCATAATATATTTGTATATTAAGAAATAAATTATATTGAACAATAACTTTTTTTTTATTTTTCCTATTTATTCCATATTTTAACAAATATTTTGCCTGCATTCTTTGGTATTTTTGTTCTTTTAAAATTACTAGTTTTAGTAAATTATTCGATCAGACACAACGGTAGTAACTAGTAAGTATAAGAGTTATAGTTTTTAACACAAAAGTACGCCAAGTGATTAAAAAAATTCATTATTCTTTTGTTAATTATTCTTACAAATGACGCACATTTTAATTAACATAATTTGAGTCTAGTAGATTCAAAAACCGCAACCACCTAGTATAAGAAAGTCAGCAATGTCCATAATATTTACTGTTTATTGTTATAATAAATAATTATTTTCCTGAATAAATTCAGTATATCCTTAAATACATTATTTTAAACAACAATACCATAGTTGCAATATTAATTTATGCGCCGATAATGCGTAATATAAACAAAATGAATTACTGCCCATTTCTAAAAATGGACATTCATTTTATTAAATTCGTAAAATATATTTGAAAAAATGAAGCATAACGTTTCAACCATAGAGTAAACATTGACATTGCATTATATGTTATCTGTGATGACATCTGTCACATTGCAATTCCGAATTCGCAATGTTTACTTTTGAGTTTTGTATTTAGTCACTTTGCAGTCGCTTATCAAGTGTTGTGATATACGTATGATTGTATAAATTGTGGAATATACAAACTTTGCAGGTAAATAAACGTCTTTAACAATTTCCTTAGTGAATGAATTACAATTGTTTCCGTTGTCATTTAATTAATAGTTATCGTTATTCAAAGTTTACGATATTTTAGTGTAGTGTGTGTTTATTTATAGATTTTTTACAACGAGGTTATTTGTACAGTAAAATAATAATAATAATATCAAGGCCTCTGTATACAATGTCAATGTTCTTGCTTAGTTCAAATTCAAACTAATTATTGATTCCGTTACGTTTATCGATACTATTGAATTTATAATTGATAACCTACTTGTTTTTTTGGAAAGTCGGTTAAAAAGTTTGTATGTTTAAACGCGAATATCTTAAAAACTACGGGTTGGATATGAAAACTTCTTTCTGGATATGGCTAAGTTAATAAATATATTAAAATAAAAATAAGCAATAAAGCGTGTTTTTAAATTGCCTAAATTTAAATATGTATACCTAAGTGTTAATTCGCAGGCCGAGTTTTTAGAATTTTAAACAGTTTTTTTTTAATTTCCTTCAAGAGTCTAGGCAATAAATTATAGATACGTGTATTTTAAATGTAATATTCTTAAGATGAGTTTAAAATGCAATGTTTAACATGTAAATTGAAAATCGAAATAAATTAATCGTGGTTTTAATCCGTCAAAAATCTTAAAATTAAAATTTTTAGCTAAAAAGATTTATAATGGTAAAATAAATGTATTTTATATATGCAATTGTTTAAATTACAAATTGTTATATTACGAAAGAAACGCTGAAAGTAATCCTTATATAAATATTATAAATGCGAAAGTCTGTCTTGTCTTCATGCCTAAACCACTGAACCTATTTGGATGAAATTTTGTACAAAGTTAGTTTAAAATCCGAAAAAGAACATAAAAAACGCGGGACACAGCTAGTTAAAAATAAATAATTTAATTTATAATCTTCCGATGGCCATTTAAACATATCCAACTTTATTAACATGTGAAAACCCGGTCAAGTGCGAATCGTCTTGCGCACGAAAATATATATATCTATATTCTATACATATAATAAAACAGTAAACATTTCTGTACATTTAATATTTTCTCAGAGTATATTTTGCAATGTTATGATTTGTAGCCCTAAAACTATGGTTAGATTTTTTCTGTTTGTATGTACGTCAATCACGTAAAAGCCTCTGGGCAGATTTTGATAAAATTTTATTTGCTGATAGATCAATATTAAGTGCAACTTATAGGCTACATTTAATTAAAAAAATATATTTTTAGGGGTGGCTCTTCATACATGTAAATGGAGGGTAAAGAAATAAATTCGCGAATATACTCGTATCATTAAATGAGGTATCATTGGATAGTTTTTCTAAAATAAAATGGAGGTTTGTAAATAAGTTTTTTTGCTAAAACAAATATTTTACAAGATATTCGCAACAAAATTCGTAAATATTGAGATTTGGGATAAGTTGCGGACATAAGCTTTTTAACAATAGATTTTTAACCGACATTCAAAAAAAAGGAGGAGGTTATCAATTAGACCGTTTTTATTTTCTAATACAAAGTCGGTGCATTTGGCTTTTTTTAATTTAACAAGATTTTGCACCGATTTTGTATAAATTTCAACAAAAATGGAACAAGAGTTATTTTCTACTTTTTAAAGCGAGGAAGTCGGTTTTATTTTTTGTCAATTTTTTTTATTTATTCAAACCTTAATTAAGGACATTATCCACGCAAAGTCGCGAGAAAAAAGTAGTGAGTATGATAACATGAACGGAATAAATAAATTATAATGATAATACAATTAATCAATCGTCGATTATATTTATAAAATAAATTGTTTAAATTCGAACTTATGATAATAACTATTCATTAATAATACCGCCCACGGTTAAATAAAAATAATATTAATTAATGCTTTTTCTTCATCCACTTCTTATCTTTTTTCTTATATGTATACTCAGATACTCTGTAATAAATGAAAGAAAACACTACATAGTATAAAACAAAGTCGCTTTCTCTGTCCCTATGTCCCTTTGAATGCTTAAATCTTTAAAACTACGCAACGGATTTTAATGTGATTTTTTTAATAGATAGAGTGATTCGAGAGGAAGGTTTATATGTATGACATCCATTAAATAGTGAAGAAATACTGTTATTTTTGGGGTTTCTAATGTGATGTCGTTAATTAATAATTTTTCCGCTTACATTGCAAACGCAGGCTGAACCCTACGAGATTTATCAAAATAATGCACTAATTTTTATATACAACGTTCACAGTTTTTCTGTGTATTTAGTATCAGCATTGCACCCGTGCGAAGCCGAGGCAAGTCGCTAGTAATATTATAAAGAGAAAAATTTGTTTGTTTGTAATGAATAGGTTCCTAAACTACTGGACTGATTTTAAAAATTCTTTCATATGAATAGTATATTTGGTATCAGCATTGCACCCGTGCGAAGTCGGGGCGGGTAGTTAGTATATTTATAAACATTTTTTTTTTTTTTTTATATTATAGCAGGCAAGCGGGGCATTTAGCGTTATGCAAGCCAATGTAGGCTTTTATTTTGTACTAGCCGTTCCGCGCGGCTTCGCTCCCGTAGCATAATGTTATATTACACGTACACGATATTTTTTACTACTAATATTATAAATGCGTTTGTGAGGATGTATGTGTGTTTTTTACTCTTTATCCCAAAAGCTACTTAACCGATTATCTTCTCGGTAGAGACAGCCTTCCGAATTGGTGGTAAATAGAAAAATATTAATTATGTAAATATATATGACGTCCTGAAAGCACCTCGAAAGTAGCCAATTTGGAAAATAAACGTTTTGACTTTGACTTTTGATTATGATGAAACTTGGTATTCATATAGGTAAGAGTTCAGAATAACATATAGGCTACTTTTATCCCGGAGTTGCCACGGGATCAGAAGTTACGCGGGTGAAACCGCGGGACGAATAAAAACGTTCCTCCTAACCGAATTTCGGTCACGGCGGCCAATTTCTATAGAGATCAGCCAACTGCGCGGGAGGTATTATAGTGCACAAGTGTGTGTGCAAACACAGGTGCACTCTCTTTTCCTTTACTCTCATGACCCGATGGGACGGTATACCGACACGACCGGAGAGAGATCAGGCGCAGGACCGACGGCTTTACGTGCTCTCCGAGGCACGGGGGTGCTCCAGCACCGCCAACTTCCAGACTCAGGGCTGTTACTGAAATTTCTTTGTCAGAAAAATACCAATGACATTTTTGTTTGGCCCCACCCGGGATTCGAACCCGAGACCCCTCGATCTGTAGTCGAAGATGCAAGCACTAAACCAACGAGGCAGAAAAAAAAGGGACGTATATAAACCCCAAATTTAAGACTAGAGACTGAGATAAAGATCATAATAAGCTGTGTTTACCATCCATTACAGTCTAGACTACCGTGAAGGCTAGCTATTGTTAGTTCAAGAAATTATAGTCATGGTTACCATATCAACGTAATTACAATACCACGCTATACTCCCATTAGTACGTATTTCTGAACGCACGCAATTATATTTCAATAGTACACAAGTAGATTTATTATTAGAATATATGTAATATATATATATATGCTTAATATATTATAGTTACATTATATTATGCATACAATAGCTGTCCTGAAACTTCGCTCCCGTAGACTTTATATATATATATCAATAAAAATAAAATAAAATTTTTGGTTCTATTTTTTGGCGAAAAGTTATTATTTTTCTCTTTTTAGTGACCTGTGAAGGGTAATCACATCATCTAGTCGCAATTAAGTCTCAGAGTAAGAGTTTAATGAGTATATACATCGTACCGTAGATCTTATCCTGTTGATTTTCGAGGAGTTCCCTAGAATATCTTCTACATTGATCATCAGACTTGGACCACACTGACACTCTACTCTTTTGAAAGCAAAAAGAATTTTCCAAATCGGTCCACATACGCCGGAGATATGCGGTAGTAAACATAAAAAATACGGTCGAATTGAGAAACTCCTCATTTTTTTGAAAGTCGGTTAAAAAAAAGATTTAACTAAATGCCTTACTTTGTGTCTTAAACAGATCTAGACAATGGTACGATAAAACAGATAAAGAAGTAAGAGTTGATAAGAATTGCAATCTTTATTTTACATCATATAAAGTTAATCTGATAGTCCAAAAATACTGTTTATTATAAGTAAATGTATTATAATTTTTCTCCACATACTCCTCACACAATTAATTTTAGTGGCAATATGTAATAAACTAATAGAGGCTATGAAAAATTATGTCGAATGTAAAAGAAATGTATTGCGATTCTATACAATTGGCCAATTATAGAACTAGTCAGTTAACAAATCACAGCTAGTCATAACGACTTAGCAAAGTGAGGGTAGATGGGTCGTGACGTCAATAAGACGTTCGAGCACCAGACGCAATCGGTACCAATGCACTCAGATACTGAACGCACCTACTTTTTTATAAGATTTTGATGACAGCTAGCAACTAACAAGTGACATTTGCATAGAAAGACGACATACAGAAATTGTTTCCAACGGGACACTGGTAGAATTGTGAAACATCAACATTGTCATTAATTAATAAAATTCAACTGAATCAGAACTTGTTAAAACATGAAATCGTAACATGTTGTCCACAAATATAGACTTTACAAAGTTACGAGCTGTTACACTGTTCAATATTGCTGACATGGGCTATAAACCCCACCGGCCAATACATCGGTGTCAGCAATATTTTATGTATATAATGGCTCGTATTTTTAGTTTACGAGCTTCTCTCTTAATGGTCGCAATACCACCCAAGCTACGGAAGGGTTACATCTACCGGCTTAGCTTGAGAGGAGTACCAGTAACGCGCGGGGTGCAACGGATGAATCCTTTCTAAAATTAGTATTGTGAACTTGTATAAGTGTTGTGTAATGTGTTATTAAATATAGCAATAAACTGGTATTAACATATTTTTGTGTGTATGTTTTAAACACAATTACGCCACAACCTAACAGAGCGAAAAGCTGATGTTAGTATTTACGACCTAGTGCTTATTAATACATATGGATCTCATATTACCAAGACCTAAACAATAGTCCCCACATGTCCACAGAATAATAAATCGGCCATATTGTTTACAATGTCATCATAATCTAAGCACGACCTGTAGCAAGACAAGGACGATCTGGCTAGAATTATCTAAGCTTATATCTTTCTGCTTGGCGGCTTTGGACTGTTATTATTGTTAGTACTGTAAACTACATAAATTTAAAAATAAAGTATAGAAATAAATTTAGATTCATAAAATATATATGGATTCATAAAATTTTTATGATTCACATTTTTGGCATTCAAATTTATGAATTCAATTTTGCAACTAATAATATTTTCAAAAAAATATATTTTCTAGTCAATGAGAAAGAGATTGACTCAATCCGTGACCACGCTCGCTGTAAAGTGCTCGAAACGTCGGATTAAATAATAATGTATAATAAACCGCGTTTAAATTCCTTTAAAAAGTCTTTTATTTAAACTCTTTCCAGTCAATGCAATGGACAAACTATGGCGTCGCTTTAAAAAGCCGACCAACAGAGAGATCACCAAGAGCACCTATTCCCTGGTGCCCAGCGACTTGACACCAGACCAGTTCCGGGGGTGGGATGACCTCCCAGAGCTGATCAAGAAGGACCCTTCGCTAGACCAGATCAGACAAAAATATGAAGAGTTGGGTAAGTTATACACAAAAGCACCTTCTCCCTAATGTCGTGTAAACGAACACCAGACCAATTTTAGGTGGAATGATCACCCAGAGCTGATCTCAGAAATAAGACTAAGGTAAGTTATACACAAAAGCATCTACACCGTAATGTCCTGTAATCTAACACTAGACCAACTGCAAGGATGGAATGACCTAGAATTTATCAAGAAGGAACCTTCGTTACACCAGATCAGACAGAAATATGAAGAGTTGGGTAAGTTATACACAAAACCACCTACACCTTGATGTCCTGGTCAAACACCAGACAATTTTTAGGGGACACCACATAGAGTTGACCATAAAGGATATTCCGTTAGACCAGATCACATAGAAATGCAAAGATTTGGGTAAGTTCTAAGCAAAAGCACCTTCATCCTGGTATTCTATGAACCAGTCCAACAACGGGGATGGAATAACTCTAGCAGACTCGAGTCGAAACCTTGAGAACCTTTTTTATGTAACAGCTGATAAGCGGAGCATGCGGTTCACCTGATGTTATTTGACTGACCGCAGCCTATGAACATCTGCAACACGGGCAGATGTTGGGTTATAGAAAGGGGAGTGGATAGGGGATATTTTCGGCCTAATTTTGCGTGTTCTGACTAATATGAGTTCAATGGTTAATGCATGATAATTGTAACCACGTTAACAACAATAAACTGGCGACTTGCCAACATACCGGATCTTACAAACACACGAAAAGTTATATTTATTAAATGTATTAGAATCCCGCCTTGTATGTAGGTGTCAAGTATTACTATAAAAGTCGCATCTGCAAATATGCCTACTATACAAGGTACAAAATTGTGTATTTTTTTGGTGTTCCGTAACCACATGGAATTATAAATCTATACTAATATTATAATGCTGAAGGTTTTGTTTGTTTAAACGCGCTAATCTCAGGAACTACTGGCCCGATTCGAAAAATTTTTTAGTGTTAAATAGCGCATTTATCGAGGAAGGATATCCCGTGGGAATATCATCCCGATATTCGAGCGATGCCCTGGGGCGCAGCTAGTAAAATAATAAATATTCTGGAGATTTAACACAACGCCATCTAGTCCCAAACTAAGGAAAGCTTGTACTATGGAAACTAGATAACTGATAGACATACTTAAACATTTTTTGTAAATACATACTATAGGTTATTAACATCAGGTGAACCGCATGCTCCGCTTGCTGTTACATAAAAAAAGGCATAGAAACTTTTTAAGTATCATTAATAATTTTTCAGGTAACGGAGACTCAAAACCAGCATTCACCATAAACTCAGATCCAGTATTAGACGTGAATAATGGTGAAAGCTTCGAGGAGTTTCATCTGGAAGACCAGGATAATGAGTAAGTAGACATTGACGACTCGATTGGCGCAGTGGCTATACCAGTGACTATTGCGCCAGAGGGTGTGGGTTCGATCCCCACGTGTAGAAAATTATGATGATCATTGTAATTTTCTACTGTCTGGGTGTTGATTTATCTATAGTATATATGTGTTTACAAAAAAAATGTTTAAGTATGGTTATCGTTTGTCTAGTTTCCATAGTACAAGCTTTACTTAGTTTGGGACTAGCTGGCGATGTGTCAAATGTCCGTGATTATTATTGAAGATGTTGCTAATCCTACTAATAACAATAGCTCACCTGACCGATTTTGGCCATAGTGGCCAATCTCAACAGAGACTAGCCAGCTGCGCAAGAGATATTATAGTGCAGGCGTGTACGCCCGAACACAGGTGCACTCTCTATTCCTTTACTCTCATAACCCGATGGGGGCAGACCCACACGACCGGAGAGAGATCAGGCGCAGGACTGACGGCTTTACATGCTCCCCGAAGCACTAATCCTACTAATATTATGATTACGAATGTTTATGAGGATGTATGTATCTTTGTTTGTTACTCACGCAAAAATTACTGAACCGATTATGATGCTACTTCAAATTCCGGAGTTGCCACGAGGCTAGTTGGCAATGAAGTGTTGTGTTGTCTATTGTTTGTCTATTAAATGTTGTATTTGTTTTGTATTTTAATAAAACAATATTGCCCGCTCTTTAAAAAAATATAATAATAATCTTTGAGTTTAACGTATCTGTATTTTAAATTTTTACAGAGTTCATATATCTCCCGAAGACAGGAGGAAACAGGCTCAGGTATAACTATACAATTATACATATTAATTTATTATTGATGTAACCTCAAGCTATTAATTTTGTTATAGCAACAACGGAAATAAAATCACAGACCCGACAGCTAGAAAGCTGACATTTTTATATATTATATATTATGTGGCATCCCGATGACGTCATTTCTTTTTTATTGGACGAATAATACCATCCTCCACACATATTTCCAATGTTTCTATAACAACTAATATAACTAATATTACAAAGCTGTACTAATATTATGAAGTGTTTGTTTGTTTGAACGCGCTTATCTCAGGAACTAATGGTCCGATTCGAAAAATTGTTTTAGTGTTAGATAGCCCATTTATCGAGGAAGGCTATAGGCTATATATCATCCCGATATTCCCACAGGAGCGAAACCCTGGGGCGCAGCTAGTAATAAAATAAAACATAAGTTGTGGGACATATAAAGTTTTATTTTATTATTATTATACCATTAATACTAAAAAATATGAAGGGGGTCCATACAATAAAAGTGTTTTACGTAAAATATAAAAGTTGACATAACCGAAAATTAAACACAATTTTACGACATTGTACATTTCAGAAGAAAAGAACAAAACACCATATAAAGATGACCTTACTCCTTGGATGTTGGGTGTTCTTCACAGTCGTGTTTCTGACATATAACGAAAAACATGAGACATTCAGAAACACAGCCGTTATCCCCGGTGACATTAACAGTAAGTAAATATAGTAAATATGTAAATCTTGACGGGTCGTCATTGCCGCAGTGGTTCAGCAATGGTCTATTGCGCCGGAGGGTGTGGGTTCGATCCCCACGAGCAGAAAATTATGATGTGATGAAAATTGTAATTTTCTACTGTCTGGGTGTTAATTTATCTATAGTATGTATGTATTTACAAAAAAAATATGTTTAAGTATGTCTAATGTCTATCAGTAATCTAGTTTCCATAGTACAAGCATTGCTTAGTTTGGGACTAGGAGGCGTTGTGTTAAATGTCAGGAATATTTATTTATAATTAATTTAAAAATAGCATTTTAACCAACCTGTATGTTAAAAACTGTTTTGACACATTTCATACTAATGTGCGTAATTATCGTATAAATTATTAATTATTATTATTTTCAGATTACCCTCTCGACGTGTCTAGCTCAGGTGCAGTATTGGTAAAGCTTTCGGGACCGTTTCTTACCGAAAATGCAGAAATTAAATTGAATTCTAGTGAATATAATAATGCTGATAAATTAATAGCTTGGTTAGAAAATGAGAAAGAGGTGAGACTTGAATGAATGAATAAACACTTTATTTTATCAGTAGTACTTAATAAGAAATAGAAAACTTAAATCTATTCATAAAAAAATACGGTGGAATTAATAACCTCCTCCTTTTTTTTTGAAAGTCGGTTAAAAAGGGCGGCCTTGTCGCTAATGAGCGATATCTTCCAGGCAACCCGTGGTCAGAGAAAGACAGTCGAGTATAGAGAAGGCAAAGTAGCACGACACAGAGTATAGTATAGATATAAATATAATCTTATAACTTGACGTCTGAATGGTAAACTTTGAATCAATAAATCACCTTACCATATTTTCTTGCAAACAGTAAATTTCGGCCTTGAAAATAAGATCATGCTCAATACAAACTTCCACCCCCTATTATAAAGGGTAGGAGAAAAGATAGAAAGAGTGTGAGCCGAGCATTGCACGATTGTGCCAAGCTCGCACCGGTGTGCGTCCCCCCCCAGCAGAAGACCGGCGTGAAGCAGTATTGCACGCACTGCAGTACGGTGATCCCGGAGGCCTATATTCTATTCCCGTTCCATCCCGTTCTATTCCCTTCCCAATTTTCCATAATTAATCCCCTTCCTTCAAGCCGGCTTGGCATCTGCGACACTTTGATGTAGATGTTCATGGGCTGCGGTCAGTCACTTAACATCAGGTGAAACGTATAGAAAGAGACAAAAAGTAACCTTTGTCACTCCAGCCCTTCAACTCCATTTTGACGTGAAAGACTGACAAACAGACTTTGAAATATACAGTACTAGCTGTACCCCGCGGTCTCACCCGCGTAACGTCTGATCCCGTGGCAACTCCGGGATTAAAAGTAGCCTATATGTTATTCTGAACCCTTATCTATATGTTTACCAAGTTTCATCACAATCGGTTCATTAGTTTTTGCGTGAAAGAGTAACAAACATCCATACATCCATACATCCATACTTACAAACTTTCGCCTTTATAATAGTAGTAGGATACCACTTTTATCGCAATAAGTTATTTCTGACCGTCAAACTTACCAACATTGATCTTTAAAAATATACTACCTACTGATTTTCTATCCGTAAATTATATTACAATATCTTTTCAGACCACCCCACCGTGGAAAATAATACTCAAAACGGACAAATTAAACTACAACGATGGGGAAACAAGAACTCATGTATTTCGCGTAAAAAACACAAATTTAACAAATACTTTAAAATTGAATACAACGACATCTAGTGTTGTTGCGTTGAAACTTAGTTTCACGTTAAATCCGCTAGAGGGAGGCACTGGAGTTGTTTATGCGATACTGTTATTATGTGGATTGTATGTTTTGATTATCTTTGAGGTAAGTTCCGAATATTTTGCCTTATCTATATTATATATTTATTTTTTGAGGTAATTTCTAGTTTATAAATCTATTAAATTCCACCTAATTAACATTGAAAACATTACAAATTCTTAAACGCAGTTTATTACCGTCAAAAGGACGATACTTCAAGTATGTTACTTTAATAAATAAAT
Source organism: Phoebis sennae (assembly GCA_001586405.1). Lineage (NCBI taxonomy): Eukaryota > Metazoa > Arthropoda > Insecta > Lepidoptera > Pieridae > Phoebis > Phoebis sennae. The sequence goes on from LQNK01000976.1 coordinate 75,416, forward strand.
ATTCCTGGATCTTTAACACAACGCCATCTAGTCCCAAACTAAGCAAAGCTTGTACTATGGGAACTAGATAACTGATAGACATACGTAAACATACTTTTTTGTAAATACATCCATACTATAGATAAACACCCAGACAATAGAAAATTACTATGATCATCACACAATCATTTTCTACTCATGGGATCGAACCTACACCCTCCGGCGCAATAGACCATTGCTGAACCACTGCGCCAATCGGATCGTCAAACTTACAAACTATTCTATTCCTATAATTATGTATTTTAACGGCCATTTTCAATAATGTATCAATGATTATTGATTGTTATGTCAGATTATATGACAATAGATAGACAAATGTATCCGTCGATAGGATATTGAAATCAAATTGCAAATAGATAGATTTGTCTGACTTTAGTAAGCAAAACAAGAGATAGATAGAATATTGAAAACGGTAAGATAGAATAAAAAAAGGATTGATAGAATATTGAAGAAATAAAGTTATTCTTTTTATTTAGATAATAAACAGAACGATGGCAGCTCTGCTGATCTCCACGACGTCTCTTGCGGCACTTTCCCTAGTCGGAGAGCGACCAACCTTACCAGAGATTATATCCTGGTTGGACGCAGAAACGCTACTTCTATTATTCTCTATGATGATATTAGTTGCTATCATGGCGGAAACTGGAATATTTGATTTCCTAGCGGTTTTCACTTTCGAGGTAAGGAAATAAATAAATATTCAGGGACATTTAACACAACGCCATCTAGTGCCAAACTAAGCAACTTTGTACTATGGAAACTAAATAACTGATGGACATACTTAAACATATTTTTTTTGTAAATACATACATACTATAGATAAATGAACACCCAGACAGTGGAAAATTACAATGTTCATCACATCATACTTTTCTACTCGTGGGAATCGAACCCACACCCTCCGGCGCAATAGACCTGCTGTAGAATTCCTATATCCACTGTGCCAATGTTGTGAATTAAATCTCTTATAAATATGCTATGATATTATTTATAACAATCTAAATTCCCTTTTACTGTTATATAAGGTATTTCATAGCTAGCGTTTCATCTGCAGGACATTCAGAACATGTACCTAAACACGTAAAAAATAATGAAAAGGCGAGGCTTTGTTAATTTAATATGATTTATTTATTGAACTTCATGTTTACGTGACGTATCAGCTGGTCGGCAACGCGGGTCAATGAACGATTATGAAAGGTTGAGAGCAAGGAACGTAAATCAATGGAAAGCGAGATCAAGAGCGGAATATTGGTAGGAGAAAGCGAGATAAAAGATACTGTAGTAAAAAAATGGCCGCAAAAGACGTTCAATAAATAAATCATATTTAATTAACGAAGCCTCGCCGACCCTTTTTTATGTTTTACGTGTTTAGGTACATGTTCTGAATGTCCTGTAAACGAATGAAACGGTAGCTATGAAACATCTTATATATACTTTATGTGCAGGTAACAAAAGGTAGATTATGGCCTCTGATCTACCTTCTATGCATTATAACTGCGGTGCTATCCACGTTTCTGGACAATGTTACTACAATTCTATTAATGTCACCGGTTACTATAAGGTAGGTTTTTTTTTCAATGATATTATACAACTATAGATATGTTACTAGCACGCGAATTTTGATATTTCAAATTCATACATATATATCCGCACTCCCTTGGTTACGAACAATTGTTGATATTTATATACCAACGGTAGCAAGAACTCGAAAATAAAGAGTTTTAAATCCAACTATTAAGTGATTGTCAAAAGACGACATTGTCATTGATGGTCGCATTTTTTCTATGGATATAACATATCTATACACATAGGTAAGAGAATTAAATGTAGATGGAGTGCGGCCGAAAACTCTAGTGACGCTAACTAGACAAATATTTTTGTATTTTCTTATGAAGTTTGTATTTGCTTTTCGGCGTCACTCGGGTCTTCGGCCGCACTCCATCTGCCTTTTATTCTCTAATCTGTGTTAATATGGTTTATTAAATTCCAGATTATGCGAAGTAATGGACTTGGATCCAGTGCCTATATTAATGTTTATGGCGATATATAGTAACATAGGAGGCACTGCGACGCCCGTGGGCGACCCGCCCAACGTGATCGTTGCTTCCAACCAAGCTGTGATCAACTCTGTGAGTATATTATAATCATGCAAATAAAGATTCATTTCATTTCATGACTAGAAGATCGCTCCGGACTGATCCATGTTTTCATAAGGCCGAAAGCGAAAAGACTTAGAAACATCGGATGCACTGGTTATGTTTTTGGCTATAGGTAGTAAAAAAAGGTGTTATATAGAACATTTCATTAAATGTTTCCTATCTTTAACATTAAATATAACAAAGTGTGTGTGAGATATAATCGATTTTTTTGTTTATTTGGAATTTTGTGTTTTATATTTTTATACACATAGTAAATAGCTCTATATAAATTCGTCCCTTTTAATAAATAATGAATAATAATATTAAGTAACCTTACTATATTTTAACCTAACTGCTAGATCTGACGTACTTATTATTATTAAACAGGTGCACTAAATTAATAATTCATTCATTAATTCATTCACAGGGCATTAACTTCGCCAATTTCACTGCACATATGGCGCTCGGCATTTTATTCGTGGTGATACAGACATCACTGCAGATCAAGTTTATGTATAGAGATGTGAATAAGTTGAGATTGAAAGTACCTAGAGAGATAGAGGGTGAGTCGATTTTTTATATATCGCGTCTTATATATAAGGTGTTACATAGCGTTTTATTTGTTTACAGGACATTCAGTATTGTACGTATTGACTGCCTCGTTGGCCTAGTGGTTGCATCTTTGACTACAGATCGAGGGGTCCCGGGTTCGATTCCCGGGTCGGGCTAAAAAAAATGTTATTTGGATTTTTCTGACAAAGAAATCATAGTAACAGCCCTGAGTCTGGAAGTTGACGGTGTTGGAACACCCCCGTGCCTCGGAGAGCACGTGTCTTGTCGGTCCTGCGCCTGATCTCTCTCCGCGAGTGTCGGTCTGCCCCCATCGGGTTATGAGAGTAAAGGAATAGAGAGTGCACCTGTGTTCGCGCACACGCCTGCACTATAATATCTCCTGCGCAGCTGGCTAGTCTCTGTTGAGATTAGCCACCGTGGCCGAAATCGGTCAGGGGAGCTATTATTATTGTACGTATTAGGTACATGTTCTGAATGTCCTGTTATGAAAAGGGTCGGCGAGGCTTTGTTAATTTAATATGATTATGATTTTAAGTTAAAATTGAGCGAAAAAAGAATTCTGATAATGTGTAAATTAATCATTAAAATTTGTAAAATCATTTTATAAATAACTGAATGAAATAGCAAGTCAATGACTTATTAATGCTTACAAACATTATATTCTTAGATTTTTTCTTAAAGTAAATGGGTAATAGATTCAAAAACACCAATAAAAAAAAATCTCTTTTCGGTTTACCACATATTTATTTATTCACTGCACCAATGAAAAAAAGAGTTAAGAAATTGCCATTTTAATTTCTTAACTCCGAAAAACGACAATTTCTTAACTTCTTTTTTTATTATATATTTTATCTGTTTTTTGGTTTTTTTTCAGAATTACGTCATCAAATTTCAATATGGCGGCGGGCAGCAGATTCCCTCCCACATTTAAGCAATGGCGTAAATATAGTTAGAGAGAGATTGGAACGGAAAATAACTAAATTGAATAAACAGTTGCGTGCTATGGTTAAAGAGAGGAATAAAAGAGCGTGCCCGAAGGATACTTTTAAAAGCACTTTGGTTGAGTTGAAAGAAAAGGTAATGTAAGGTTATTAGCTGAATCTCGAAAAGGAGTAAATTTTATTATTATTTGCTGTGATTAGGTTTTTTACATAATCGGTTAAAAAATAAAAAAATAAACACAGACCAGTGGATACAGCAATGGTCTATTGCGCCGGAGGGTGTGGTTTCGATCCCCACGAGTAGAGAATTATGATGTGATGAACATTGTAATTTTCTACTGTCTTGGTGTTAAAGAATCTATAGTATGTATGTATTTATAAAAAAAAAAGTATGTCTATCAATTATCTAGTTTCCATAGTACAAGCTTTACTTAGTTCGGGACTAGTTGGCGTTGAGTTCAATGTCCTAAGGAATATTTATTTATTTATTTTTACCTTTAAAATATTACTGTAGACCAACTATTTTATTTATATTTCAGTATAAAATCCGTGATAAAACCCTCCTCATCAAATCAACGGTGGTCATTGTGTTTGTGGTCACAGTTTTCTTTCTACACTCAATTCCTGAATTAAGTAAGTTATGTTTTTGTATTTATAACTAGTTGATCCGCGCGGCTTCGCTCCCGTAGCATAATGTTATATATATAGCCTATAAAATATATCCTATGTTACTCGTGGATAATGTAGTTTTCGAATGGTGAAATTTTTAAAATCGGTCCAGTAGTTTTCGGGCAAATTAATTACAATAAAACAATGTTTTCCTTTTTATAATTTTTTATAAAATTCTTCAGTCCCGTCTGTCTGCCTGGACGTTCCTGCATGTCTGTCTGTTCGTCTATCTATCAATTTGTGCGACCCGGAGTGTTGATTTAACATTCAGCTAGGCTTTGTTAATAATAATAATAATAATATAATAAGTTCAAAATTTACAGTAACTTAAGTCTATATCTAGTAGCTGCTAGCTCTTCACATCTGAGCTGAACACAGCCTGTAATACTAATCAATATATAGTATATTCCGTCTTGAAAATTTTAGGGGATATAAAGTGAGTGGAAGCCGAGAGGAAGATGTTAGCATAAAAAATATTTTTTAATACGGTCCTACCATTAATTCTCTCCATATTCTTCCCTGCGTTAAAGCCAGCAAGACTTCTGCGACACTTTTATGTTGCAGATGTTCATGGGCTGCGGTCAGTCACTTAATATCAGGTGAACCGCATGCCCCGCTTGCCTGCTATTGGCAAGGTGCACGATGACAATGCCAACTAGCGGTTGCCATTACAACGGACTTAGAAATGTCAAATAGCTTACTGTCATTACGAAAAACAATAAACAAACAATTATTTCCAATGGTATATCGTGATTTAATAGTTTTCCTCTTAAATCTATATAAATAATAATATTGTCTATCATTTGATTAAAGAAATAAATGGTGAAAAGTGACAAATGGTCCGCTGTAGTTGTTTTTAGTGACACGGTGAGCGCTGCGGTCGATTCACGGTTCCCCTCCACCTACTTTGCAATAACACGAAAGAGGAGTCCAAAGTGTTTGCATCACTTTTTTTTTTATGTAATGTAACAGCGAGCAAGCGGAGCTTGCGGTTTACCTGATGGAAAGTGACCGACCGCAGCCCATGAACATCCACAACAGTAAACTGTCGCAGATGCCTTGCCAGCTTATTATACGTATTGTTATACTAGCTGTACCCCGCGGTTTCACCCGCGTAACTTCTGATTAAATGGCAACTCCGGGATTAAAAGTAGCCTATATGTTATTCTGAACCCTTATCTATATGTATACCAAGTTTCATCACAATCGGTTCAGTAGTTTTTGCGTGAAAGAGTAACAAACATCCATACATCCATACTTACAAACTTCGCCTTTATATGTCAGACAGAGTGTCGCTAGGCTGGACGGCTCTGCTGGGCGCGCTGTTGTTGCTGCTACTAGCTGATCGGGGAGACCTGGAGCCGGTGCTGCATCGCGTGGAGTGGTCGACGCTGCTGTTCTTTGGTGCTTTGTTTGTTCTTATGGAGGTAAGTTAGTTCATTAATCGCGTGTGGTTCGAAAGAGGGGGGGGAGGGATCACGAAATATCACTGTTCTTATGAAGGTAAGTTAGTCCATATCACACAATTTTGTTGGTACTAATAAAAATACACG